>JAOVVA010221827.1:0-22099 GCA_028565275.1 Leiocassis micropogon | reverse complement strand
ACCGCTGTGTGCGCATGGCACTGGCAGCTGCCACTCCACATGTCACCGCTACGTGCGCATGGCACTCCACATGTCACCACTGTGTGCGCATGGCACTCGCACGCTACCACTCCACATGTCACCGCTACGTGCGCATGGCACTGGCAGCTGCTACTCCACATGTCACCGCTACGTGCGCATGGCACTCCACATGTTACCGCTGTGTGCGCATGGCACTCGCACGCTACCAGTACAGCAGCTGCCACTGATATGTCCGTCTGTCATCGGTCTCAACGCGACTATACACGTCTATATACGCCACTGGACTCCTCATGGTTAAATACGTTGGTCACATGACAGATGTATAAGCCGGTTACGAGACTCATTATGGTTGTATATCGTGCTCTGAATAATAATTTTTTGTTTGTTTGCTGTTTTTTTATAGTATGCTGAGCAAAATTAAAATAAAACTTAAACGTGCAATCAATCAGCTCTCTCTAGAGCTCCAGCTGTGAGAGGTAACAGCATTTACCACTGCGCCACTCCGAGGCCCGTATGTTTTGGGTAATTTATAAGTGCTCTGAAAGCGCATTCCTGCTAATCCTCTGCTAACCTCCGAAGTTATACCGTGCCCACCACCACACAAAATGACCCACCACGCAGTCATTTTAGCCGCGCGCACCTCTGCGAGTATAAACCAAGCTTTAAGTGGTGACAGTCGCACGTAGCGGCGAGAGGCCGAATGACAGGTTCCTATGGCCGTGTCGGGCCCTGTGAAACAGTGAAAGATCGAGTGCCATGCTCATGTGGAGTGGCAGCTGCCAGTGCCATGCGCACACAGCAGTGACATGTGGAGTGCCATGCACCTGTAGCGGTGACATGTGCAGTGGCATGCGCACATAGCGGTGACATGTGGAGTGGCATGCGCACACAGCGGTGACATGTGGAGCGGCATGCGCACATAGCGGTGACAGGTGCTGTGGCATGCGCACGCAGTGGTGACATGTAGAGTGTCATGCACGCGCAGCGGTGACATGTGGAGTGCCATGCGCACGTAACGGTGACATGTGGAGTGGCATGTGCACACAGCGGTGACATGTGGAGTGCCATGCGCACGTAACGGTGACATGTAGAGTGGCATGCGCACACAGTGGTGACATGTGGAGTGGCAGCTGCCAGTTCCATGCGCACACAGCGGTGACATGTGGAGTGGCATATGCCTGTGGCACGGAAAGATTTTACTTTAACTGGACTAGTATTAGGCACCTGCCATGCATATGCATCCATCTTAGATACATATTTTTCTTAGTTAACCACCAGAGGGCACCATCCCAGAATTCTAGGCCTGTTTTTACTAAGCGTCTCAGAGTAAGAAATCGATCCTAAGTGGCCAAAAGTCACAGTGTGGCAGTTTTGGTCCTACTTTTAGGAGAAGTAGTAAAAGTAATTTTTTAATTTTCTTAAAATAGGAAATCAGTCCTATCTCCGTCAAAATGTAGGAGTTTTCCGGAGGTCCCTTAACTGGGTAAACTGCTGCGAGGAAATTGCATTCAGACGGAGTTGAGCATGGAGGAGAGATTTTTTTGTAGCACTGAATGACAAGGAGCTCATTAAAAGAGTAGCTCATTGGACAAATATGGAATAGTTTTTGTGACACATCATTTGCATCATTTTTCATATGCTGTCTCCATAGAAAGGTAACTGCAACTTTAAATTTTAGTAACGGCGAAGATACAGATTTGGTATAGTAATGATTTGTGCTTGTCACAGCCAACAACAATAGCAATAATAAATCAAACTTTGCTCTTACAGCACCACAGATCATGTGCTAATTCATAAATTTCCAATTTTCCCAGCACACAGTACGAAATCATGCGCATCACTGGTTTCACCAGAGTTGTAAGCGTAATCCATGGCACACATGTCCTGAAAATTGTCCTGAGCATAAAAAATTTAAAACATCATGGTTATGTAGGTTACGGATGCAAAATGATCATCGAGTATGGACGCACACACACACACACACACACACACACACACTGCTGTAAAAAAGAATATGCACCCTTATTATTTTTTTGCATATTTGTCAAGATTGGTCGATTCAGATCATGAAAAAAATTATATATTACACAAAGATAACCCAAGTAAATTAAAATGCAGTTTTTAAATGATGATTTTATTTTTTAAGGGAAAGATCTGTCCAAACCTGGCCCTATGTGAAAAAGTAATTGCCCCTAAACCTAATAACTGGTTGTGCCACCCTTGGCGGCAACAACTGCAATCAAACAATTGTGATAACTGGCAATGAGCATTTCACTCTTCTCTGCAAAATTGTTTTAATTCAGCCACACTGAAGGGTTTAACCTGTCTAAGGTCATGTCACACCATCTCAATCAGATTTAAGTCCGGACTTTGAAAAGGCCACTCCAAAACAGCCAGTCCTGCTGCATAAACCAAGTGCGTACTGATGGCCGGACATTCTCTTTCAGGATTTTCTGGTAGAGCAATTTTTGGTTTTACCAATTATGGCAAGTTGTCCAGGTCATAAAGCTGCAAAGCCGCCCCAGACCATCACATTACCACCACCATGTTTGACTGTTGGTATGATTTTCTATTTATGAAACGCCATGTTAGTTTTACACCAGATGTAACGGGATGCACACCTTCCAAAAATGTAACCTTTCAGTCCACACAATATTTGCCCAAAAGTCTTGGACTCAAAATGTTTTTTGGCAAATGTGAGACAAGCTTTTGTGTTCTTTCTGGTCAACAGTGGCTTTCGCCTTGGAACTCTCCCATGGATGACATTTTTCCCCAGTCTCTTTCTTATTGCTGAATCATGAACACTGACCAAGTGAGGCCTGCAGTTCTTACTAAGCATCTCAGAATCATTCCTAGGAACCACCTCAAAGTTCGTTTAGGATTGAAAATATTCTTAGCTCAGAGTAGGCCATAAAAGTAATTTATGAAGCTTTCTACTCTTACATTCACTGAGGAGTGGGACTGCTCCTAGGAAAGTGTGTGACGTCACTGTTTACGACACTGAGCACTGAAAAGTAGGCTGCACATTATAGTGGGTGTTGTAGGTTTTAAAGGTTTTTGTAGTTTTAAATAGTGGAAAAGCGAGATGGTGAAATCAGCACCAGTTGTGTGAAAGCTGTTTATGCACACAGACAAAACTTATAGATGATACAGTAGATAATCAGACTCCGCCAATCACGACTGTTTAAAGCCCTTATAATAGTGCTGTGTAGTACTGTCATAGTCTAATCAAAATAACTTCCAAAAGAAAGCGAAACTGGAGAGAAGATGAAACTGCCCTAAAATTCTGACCTACTCATACCTCTAAAGATAAAACTGAGTGGACAGCAATCAGTAAAAGCATCAATGCCACCTGTCACTTTCTCTCTCGACCCATGAGGAATCTGAAAAAACAGGGGTATCCCGTGTTAATTATCAACATTCTTAAAATAGGAAATCTCTCCTTTCTCCACCAAAATGTAGAAGAGCTCCGGAGGTGTACTAACTGGATAGGAGTAGCGCAGAAATGGCATTCAGACAGAGATGCACATAGAAGAGAGATGTTTTAGTAACATTGAGTGACATGGAGCTCATAAAAGATACATTTGGACAAAAATAGAATACTTTGTTAGAAAACTAAAGTAACTGGTTCATTGCGAACATTTTGTATGCTCTCTCCACAGGTGTCAGCTACTTTACGTTTTTTTTTAGTAACAGAGAAGATGTAGCTTTGAAACAGTGATGATTTGGGTCATTACTCTTACAGCACCACAGATCATGCACAGATTCATACATGCTACACAGCATGAAATCAATTTGTGCGCATCATCCATAGCACACACATGAAAATACAGTGAAAGCTTGGATTGCGAGTAACTTAGTCTGCAAATCTTTTGAAAGACAGAGCAAAAATGTTTAATGAATTCTAACTTGATAAACAAGCGAGGTCTTGAAATACGTGTAGTATAGGTACGTTTTATCTGCCGAGCACCACGTGATCACAACTGAGCCATTGGTTCTTCTTTCTTTCATGCTCGGGATTGTGGGTAAGTGTCTCCCATGCTCAGTCTCAGTGCGTGTAAGTCACTCTTATAAATCAACATCCGTATGCGCGTGTAGTGTTTACTATAACATTGTGACCATGTGTGTTAACGTGCAGGATTTTTTTTACATTTTTGTGTCCCCGAACTGTTTGCACAAAGTTGGGAGGATGAAATTGTTCAAAATGTCTTGGTATGCTGAAGCATTAAGCCATACTATAGTTAATAGCTTAAGTTATTGGCTTATTCATCATGTTAGAAACAAGCACAAAGCAAACTGTGTCTAATAAATGACACTGTGGCACAATATGACAATGGGCTGTAATTTGAGCACAGTTGATGCAGCAGATTCACCAACACATGGACACAAGATCCTGTCAAATACAGTAGTCCCTTACTGAGGACATATCACAGTTTACTGTTTCATAAATGTAATCAACATAAACAAACAATTTATGCAGGTGTTGCAACAGTGATCAAATATGACAGAAGGCTTCAGAACACTACAGTTATGCAAGATCTGAAGAAATAAACAGGTGAAATTATACATTTCAGTGTAGCTGAAGTTAATATTGCTGTCTATTGCTGCAAGTAAAAAAATATAAATTATGGGAGGCTAAAAATTTATAATAATCATAATAATCACAACAATTACTCACTCACTCATCATCTATATCGCTTTATCCTGTATACAGAGGCGTGGGGGGCCTGGAGCCTATCCCAAAAGGACATGAGGCGCGGGACATGTTGGACGGGCTATCAATCCATCACAGGGCACACATACACACACACACACACACTCAAACACTCATTCACACACTAGGGGCAATTTGTACCTAATCTGTATGTCTTTGGACTGTAGAAGGAAACCAGAATACCCAGAGGAAACGCACCAAGCACACAGAGAGAACATGCAAACTCCATGCAGACAAAAGCGAATGCTAAAATGCACGAAGTGGGAATCAAACATGGACTACGATAATAATAATAATAATAATAATATTAATATGTTGGAGTGTAAGAACTTGAGCGGCCCAACCCTGACCTTAACCTCATTGAAACATCTTTGGCGTGAACAAAAACAAATGTATTGTAGCCCAGGACTTCCCATTTGACAGCAGTGTCCAAACTACAATATAGCAAAATCCCCACAGCCACTTTCCAAAGTGCCCCATTTCAAAATCCCATGAGTGAAGGCCTTTTAACAGTAGGGGGGTCTGTGTTATTGCATGTTTTTTAGAATGTGCACATTCCATGGCGGCTGTCCACATACTTTTGGCCATATAGCGTAAATATTGTTTTGTTGTTTTTTTGTAATAATAATAATAATAATAATAATAAACCAATCAATAAATAAATAAATATGTCTGTTTTAAATCAAAGGTCAAAATCAAAGAAACAAACTAAAATATTTTCTAGTGTATTTTTTAGGAAACAAGGCTTAAGTCATATTTAATTAAATAATGCGTTTGTAATCATATGTTACACAAGTTTCCGTTCTAAAATGATAAAGGACTCTGATAATAAATGATAAAAGAGCTACACAATGTTATAATCAGGTTAAGGAGGAAAAACACATATATGGTCCTACTATGGTACAGTGATATTGATACCGCTGATATTATGACAGCAGTGTGGACATCAAGTCAATTACATTAGCAAATAATCTCCAGCTTCCCTAAACGCAGAGGTGTGCGGAACAGCATGCCATCATGGTTGATGAGTGAAAGAGGCAGGCTGGTATTACAGCATCCTGCGGCTTCGGCTGTGTGGCCTTAACAATAACGGCTTGACAAAAAACCCCACCGTCAGTGGTGTAGGCTCGGAGGATGAGCAACCTTGAGCATTCTGCTTTTTTTAACCGATTATTCGTGAGGATAATAAAAATATTACACACCGCGACGTTGCATTAGACAACAATTATACATTAAACATCACCATCCTGCGTCAGTAATGGCAGCTTAGCGACCACCATTAGCCTGCAAGCTGCCATCTAGCCGTGTGTAACACAGGCAAATGTTTACCAACGGCTACTAATATAAAAATTGAAAACAACATTAAACATAATAAAATTGAACATACCAAGTTTAAATCTCGACGAAAAACCAAAGCTCACATATTATGCTTAGTCTCTCAATTATATCCCTGCATTTCCGTTCAGCATCAGCAGCAGTACCACACAGCGCGAAACCGCTGCGGCTCAATCCCAAATACAGCGCGAGAGGGGACATCCAGCCCACTGCCTAGTCCAAGTCGCGCGCTTCATAGCATCTGTAGTGCGCAAGTATAGGGATGAGGAAGTGATTTGAGATACAGCAGACTGAAAGAATACGTGCACAGGCATTATCATCACCTTAATAAAATTACAATTTGCAGATTTATAAAGACACACACACGCACACATCGATATTTAAAGATTTTCAATCAATATATATTTATATACTGATATAATATTTTGGCATTTGTTCCTCAGAACACCTAAAAAGCATTTACCAAATAAATATTCTCTAACAAAGATTTTTGTTCGTAAAACTGCCAAAGTGGATTTACTTGTTTATCTCGTTTTGTAGTTTTGCCCATTTCCTCAATCACTAAGAGACAATTACATAATATTTTCTTCCATTTCCAGTTTAGAGTATGTTGTGCAGGGCCAGATTTAGGAGCGTGCTGGGTTGGATACGCCCACCCAAATCTCTGTCCATAACAACTGCAAATAAATAATAATGTATTACACTTTAATCAATATATTAACTGTAATCTGCTAATGGTGCATATATTTAAACGGTTTCTGTTAGCTCTTGATCTATAGAACATGTTAAATAAGATAAACAGTTAACAACCTTAGATTGCTGCCCTTTGAAGTCTCTTGGGAAATGCTCATGTGGGTGTGGATTTGTATTTGACACCCTGGCTTAGCTGTCTATGGCAAAAATGTAATAAAATAAACAAATACATAAATAAATAACATTTAGATATCTACTGGACAGCACTGAGCGACAGCAGCACTACATCATGTTGCTTGTGGATGGCAACTGAAAAATTATATCATATTCTGTTTATTGTTTAGATGTTTTGAGCATTGCCCCACATTTTAAAAACTCCTAGATATTAATTAATATTGTATTGTTTGCCCAATGTCTTACAATGGAATTTGTTGAGACAACAGGTAACACCGTGTTCTTGAAAATTTTGGAGACACAGACTGAATAAGTTGAGCCAGTAATTTATCTTCACTGAGATGCAGTCACATGATTTTATAAAACCCACAGCCCCTCCTCCTGCCGGACTTGCGCTATCATCACTTATTATCATACTGAGGCACCCTGACATTATTGAGGTGATCTTAGCTAAGGTTAGTTACATCGTGTTACCAACAGGCGAAACGATGGAGCAACGTGAGGAGCAGCAACGAGTTGACTGCACACTCTATTCGCAGGTAGCACATGGGCATCAGGATCTGAGGGTAAACCTCACAGTTATGAAAGGAGATCTTCGAATGATATCAAAGGGCATTGCTACCTTAGTGGTAGGTTTCTTGCCCGCCATGCGTGAGGCCCGCGTTCAATTCCCAGCAAATGCCAAAACGCATTGGATACAGTGCCAGTCCCAAGCCTGGATAAAATGGGTGGGTTGTGTTAGGAAGGGCAACCTGTGCCATGTTGTTGTGTAGATTGGGTGGTCTGCTGAGGCGACCCCTCGACAGGAACAGCAGAAAGCCTTACAACAACAGGTTTCATGTTACCGCACTGTACAGGAGTTAGGAAGCTAAACATTCATACCCATATCTATCTTTTTGCCCAGCTTTTGCCCAGCAGCAGCGTCCTGCTCCCCCCAGCACATATGGCCGCACAAACTCACAAACCCGAAGTGTTTAATAGTTAAGGATAAGTGGCGCTTCAGTACTCAGTAAGTTTATGATCATAAAAATTGACGTTAGATGGCTTCATAGTTGCTAGTGCTCATCTACGAGTGTTATATCAGGTAGCTTATTTGTATGAAAACCAAACTGAGTAAATACCTGGTTAGTTTAAAACATCACTCCAAACAAAGTAAAACACTTAAAAAAATGAAACTCTTTTGAAATAAAACAATGTGTAGCTTTAGAATTCCAAAAACAGTCTTTTACATAATGGTGGTGTATAGCATTATTAAAAACTTTTATCATAACTAGATATTTTGTAAAATGTATCATCATTGTCTTTACAAGACTTCTCTTGTTTTCTTTAACCAGAACTCTTGGCCTTTTGGTGCTACTGAAGGAGCATGAACAAGCTGTTGAAGTTGCTTTGGTGTTGAAGGGGTCTAGTCCTTGAAGGCCAGGGTGACTATGCAGCAGTTTTAGGATGATGTTTGGTCAGGTCTGTGCTCTGAACAATTCTAATAGGACTGTACGGACACCTGTAAAGCCATCCAAACGATTTCTATTGGACTTGAAGAGACATGACCGCCTTAGATTCACAAGTTGAAAAACAAACTCATGTTGCCATAGACTCTTTTTTGTGTCTTACAAATTGGCAGAAAAAAGTATTTAAAAGTAAAAAATTTTATACTTTTTAAAAATTATTATGACGTAATATAAAAGAATCAGTAATATAATGCTAATCATCTGGTGTTATTCAGGTGTTTTACTGACCTTTAAGCAAAATAGAACCTGTATTTCCCTGTTTTATGCAGATCACTGTTTTAACTTTGACTAGCTTTGAAAGAATAAAGTATGTTTAAAGTAATGTTTGTGTTTTATAATTCTTGGGGTATTGCTAGGCCAACTTGTTTTTATAGAAAAACAATTACTACAACTACATCAATAGGCTACAATGGGGGATAACTTACAACTGAAAAGTTAACTCTAGAGAAATATAATTAATTGAGCCCACAACCAATACTACTTGAGCTGACTTAAATATTTTAATTGCAAGTTGAGTCAAATTAAGATTCTGAACTGGGTACATGTTGTGTCAACTAAACAGCAATGTGAAATATTTAATTTGGCCAGCAAATTCCTCTAAAAGTTAAGTAAACTTTAAAAAAAATAGGCACAAATACATCTTTGCAATGTCTGCTGTATTACATCTCCAATGGGTCTCTAGTTGCACACTCATAAATATACATACGTTTTTATGACTTAGTGTAGAAAGAGGGTTATCAGAGCAAACAAATACAAGCTCTGAAGACACGGCCCTCAACTTTGTCTCAGACTGGGTGCTGGAATTTGCTGAACAAGCTGTCCCTCAAGCACTTCTTCTTTTTTCCAGCAGCTCCTGCAGACACTTCAAAGCTTGTGCAGTGTAGCATATGTCCTTGAGTATGGGGAGTAGTGTTAATTTTGACTGGTATTTTCAATTTTAGTCTTAGTCTTAGTACTAACAGGGATAAATGTCCCTGTTAGTTTTTATCATGTTTAGTCATTCTTATTAAAATTTTTGTTTAGTCAAGTTTTAGTCGACTAAAGGTCTGGGCATTTTAGTTTAGTTTTATTCAGAGGAACCCTTAAGTATTTTAGTCTAGCTTTACTCAATGAAAACATATAATGATATCATTTTAGCAATACGATTATTATTAATTAACCCTACAGTCAATCTAGTTTTATTTTTATTTATTAAATTTTTATAATTATCTTAACATTTAAAATTAAAACTGCTGCATGTCCAATATTTTTTTAACTACAAAACAATAGGAGCAGCATGGACTGTTTAAAAAAAAAAAAAAAAATTATATGAATTTACACACTTGGACTGTTATAAGAATAGCTCTTGTGGGTCAAAATCATTGGCTAGCTTATTAGCTTAATGGGTTTGGCAACAATTTAGCTATAAAATAAAATAAAATACATCATATATAACAAAACATAATTACCACAAAGAGGCTGTAAAACGACCTTGAGATTTTTATGGTACACCTTTTTGTTTCTCTTCAGGTTTGTGGTATTTTCTCCAGCAAATGTATGCCCACACTGTTTCCCCTCTGATATTACTACAGCGACTTATTTCTCCAGTTTAATATAAAGAAAATGAGCCCAAATATCGTCTCTTTCTTTTACGCGTGTAATACCGCTGTCATGACAGAGTTAAGGAGGAAGGGAAATACTGCTGCTCATGCCATAATGAATGAACAACTTATTGCAATCGATTATGTCAAAAATTTATAATTATTTAAAAACAATATTGCATGCTATTTTCATCACTGTTACTCTTCGTTGATATCTGTGACGTCTCATTATCATCTCAGTCATAAGAATAACGGTCGTCACGAATATTTTTTGTCATTATTTTCATTAATTAACGCTAATGGTGAGCTCTTCTGCTTGCTGTTGGATGGCACACAGTGGCCTCGGATAGTCTTCGTCTTCCACCCTCCGTTGACACTCGGTCTTGGTCTTGGGTTCCTCCTCACCCTGGACACCGCTGTGCCTGGACCACTGGTCTGTCCTTGGTGGTCGTTGCAGACAGCCGCCCCACCCTGTGCACGTTGTGCATTGAAAGGCACTTGCCATATCATGAGCTCAAACCCAAGACTGCCATTGTCATTGCTTCATGCTGATCGCAGTTTTTTCTTTAGCATCAGTTGTAAAGGCCCGTTGCCAGTATCCTTTTTTCTGATCCAGAGTTGAGAAGAAGCTCTTCCCAGGTGCTTGATGAGATCATCCACTTGAGGCCATGGTTATGCATCAAACTCAGACACTTTGTGCCACTGGAAAATGTTACACAGGCGGATCGTCCTATCTGGTGTGAGGACCATGAAGATGGGCCTGGATCAGGAGTTAATCGATGGGTGAATGTGACCTAGGTGCATTACACTGTCAACACAGTTTTGTGGTACAACGAGTGAGTCAAAGGGATCTTCTTGTTGGCTAGTGTGGTAGTAAAGCCGCTCATTTTCAGATGGCTGTCTTCTTTCTGCTTGAGGGCAAAATTGCCCTCAGATATCCATTACTGAAAAAAGTGAGATAGCAGGATTAGAGTATTTCATGCTCTTTCATCTGTAGCCCTGGCCAGTTGGCCCCTCAAATAAGAGGTAAAGTACTGACAAATTTGGAGTAAACCTAACCGGCAACCGGCTTTTCCAAAACAGCCCTCTATCATTCAGCTTACAGCCAGTGACCCCTGAGACTAAAACTACTTAAATCATTAACATTCAGTGATGGGATGAGGGTTTCGAACCAGGGCAAAGTGATGCTACTGTAAGAACTCACCCATGTCACAAAACATAGGCAGCATGCTGACATGATTCTGGAGAGAGAAATTGGAAGAGAGATGACAACAACAAAAAAAGTTAAAAACAGTTCACATTTACAGAAAAATAATATATTATTATAATATTATAATATTATTATAATATTATCATATTATTATAATATTATATTCAATATTTATTAGAAACATACACACATACGTACTGTACATACATTATTACATACAGTATATATAAATCTTTTCTTGTGTAGGGTTGTTGTGGCCTTAGTGTATACCCGGAAACTTAGGGCCCAGGGCGGGTTACAACTTGGATGGGGTCCTACACACTGCAGGGCACAAACACACACAGACATACTGTACACTTACCCACTCAATCATATACTACAGATAATTTGAAAACACCAAGAAACTGGAGTACCTGAAGGAAACCCACCAATCAGACCAGGGATAAGAATCAACACCACTAAACCACTGTGCTGTCTAATTAAAAACTTATTTATCTTATTTATATATGGGAAATGTTGGAGTAGATCTGTATACAAACTGTATGTGCTGGTGTTAATTTTCACTTTCTGGGCTTAAGAATTTGTAAATGTCGATACCTGGCCCTCCACGTTCAGTGTCCTTCTGAATGAAAAGATATGACAGCTGCTCCTGAAACGCTGTAGAGCTTAAGTGCTGCTCAGGTAATTCCAGGTTAGAGGTAGTGTGATCGCTGCTGCTGGGTGGTGAGCTGGAGTGGTCTGAGCAGGGGTCTGGTTTGTGGTGGGCCACTGCTAACCTTGTCACGTTTGGCACTTATCTCTGACATTGACACGGTAGCTGGTTCACCACAACCAGCAGAAGAATTGTAGGTCTAATGGGTGCACAACATCTTCACATTGTTTTCTAATTTCTCAGTCAGGAGGGCAGAGAGATAATCACATTATCCAGCCTAAAAATTAAATGATTGCAACATTATTTATTTTAATTAATGCATAAACAAAACCTTTAGCATAACCAGCAACGTTTGTCAGTTCACCAGCTGATTAATAAGTAGCTGGAAGACCCACCCACAGTCTGTGGATGAAATGTGTTTTTCAATTTATGATATTTTCCTCATGCAACGTTTTTTTTGTTGAGACCATAACCTTATCAAACACTGATCAGCCATCAGCCATAACATTAACATGATCAGTTATATACCAGTAAATTAGTGACAGGATCCTGGCCACCCAATGCTCACCCATGCCCATGGGCACCAAAAGCTAATGCAGCACAAGTCACAGAAAAAAGTCTGAGCTCGCTACCATTGAAAGACATGAGAACATCCAGTGTACCACAGCCCGCTGTGCGCATGGCCTGGCAGGCAAAGAGCACAAGGCTGGGAAACTGGTATCTGGATGCACTGAGGCCCCACTTCAAAATCCACTCCATCCAAAGGATCTGCTGCCAATGTCCCAGTGCAGTAAGTGACTTCTTATTTGAAACGTATGAAACATCATTTTTCACAAAATGTAGAGGCCACCACATAGTCCAGCTTTATGCAGAGGTCTTCCATCATCAATACAAGATTCTGGATAGACAATGCAACTCTGGAAATAAATAAATATTGTGACATTGCACAAGCCTATTAAAATGATGCCATGGCTGTAATTAAAGCGAAAAGCGATCCAATGAAATATTAGAGTGTGCGACTTTTTTTTGTCCAGTGTACGTTTAGGTATGAAGTAAGATATTTGTGTGTCTCCCCAAGATGATTACATTTAGCAAACCGGAACCCTGAAACGCAAGCTGAAATTGATCACAATCTTCAAGCAGATGGCACTGTACTAGAGTGTGACTCTGAGCCATGGTCTTAGTGCTAACTGAGTGAACTGGAACGACACTCACTTTTCAAGAAAAAACATCTTTGTAAGAGCTTGAAGGTCCAGTCATTAGTAAAGCGTATGCCATGCAAGAAAATCAGTAAAACAAATTGAATGATCTAAAATGTCTTACAATTTAAGGTGGGTTGATTGATTCGCAAGAGCAAATCATGGACTTAGAGCCATGCAAAAAAACGTTCAACCAAAAAAGCTGCCGTCAGCATAAGAGCAGCTAGCTATAGTGTTAACTAACTAAAAGGAAAATGCAGCACAATCCAGACACTTTTGGAACAGCTAAAATCTAATAGTTTTTGCAAGAAATTAAAAATGTTATGTGTTATTTTTTATACTCTTCTTGAGTGTGACCTCTGCCTGCACGGCAACTTTTTTTCTTAGAATGGAAGTTTCAAGTGCACAGATGCAAGAACACCATCTACGTAGCACCATCCTGCATAATTGTTTTTGTTGCACAATACTTACTGCTGCTGTTTGCACAAGAACCTTTTCTGTTACTACAACACGAAATGTTTACAGCTTTTATCACCTCAGAATTCATTTACACTACCTCAGGTCGTCTCTGTGGCGCTACATTGTCACAGCGTATTGCATTGTGTTGCGTTTTATTGTTTGCACGTTTGCACAAGGGCACTTTAGGTTGTCTTTTTATATAGCTCTATAGTTCTCAGCTAGTTTAGTTAATTTATGTTGTATATGTAGCACCCTGTTCCTGGAGGAACGTTGTTTCGTTCCACTGTTTACCAAACTGTACATGGTTGAAATGACAATAAAAGCCTACTTGACTTGCCTTAAGACTACAATTATGCCAATAGAATAGGTTAAGAATACTAATACATGTCTATAAATAGGCTTAATTATTTTGTATCTTGTTCATCCTAAACTTATAATTAGATGTGTCCCTTCATTTGCTAAGATTTTGCTGTCATTTTCTCAGCGCTTTAACCGAGCCACAGCCTCCACCGGGGGCGTGCAGAAATGCACGCGCGACACAGGTGCGCTCTGGTGCTTAAACAAACAACACTACACCTCTGAGCATGAGCACGCCTTGAGTCGTGAGACTAAAGCCTGAGTTTACGTGTTCGTGTGCATAATAATACTAACTTGAATGTTTAACGATTTTAGCAACAAGACAGAACGAGCTCGTGAAGCTTTACGCAAAAACAGAAACATCACGTGGTTCACTGCCCAAAATATCAGCCAATCAGAACAGGAAATAGGGGACGACGGTGTTAAGCAGCTCGTGTGACTAATTCTCGTCATATGACTAGGCCACAAATGGAGTCGTCTACAACGAATTGAACGTGCTTCAGGAATTAATCAGAAAACAAGGAACGTGAAATAGCAGGCCGAATATGCCACCTACGCTGTTTCACAAGCTTTTCAATAAAAAAAATGTTTTTACGCCGCCACCGAAGAGCGACAACGACGAGTCCGCTTTCAGGTACGGTATGGATATTTACATTTACATCGTGTGGCAGACGCCCTTATCCAGGGAGACACAGGGAGAGTGCTTTAAAGTCTTTATCACTACATATACACTGATGCTGATTTACTAGGCCATGGACGGAGAGTACTATCCGTCTAAATCGGTGTATTATTTGTTAGCCCAAAGGCTTTTCCGCTCAGCAGCCAAAGAACTAGATGGCTGCGTCCCAAACCGCATATTGTCGCCCTAAATAAGAGAGAGTCAGGACCTAACTCTTAGTTCGGGAGAAAATTTTCAACATTATATGACATTGATTTACATTAACATGGTATGCTAAGAATTGCACAAGGATTCCATTATCTTGTTTACAGAATTTATATTTCTGCCCAAAATGTAAATTGGTGATAAACAATGTTCGCCTTACACGAGTAGCTAGCATTGCTAGCAGACACGTTAGCTGTCTTTTCTGCCACGCTTTATTGATGGCTAAAGAATAGAGTGGATGCAATAACAGTGAGCAGTAAAAAGCTGCAGACAAAAAAAAAAAGAAAATAGTATTTGCACTGCACCAAAGTTAACCAAAAAGTCTATCGAACGGGTATTGTTATTTTTATAAAGTGCGAGGCAAGTTTAATCATCTGGAAAGGAAATGCACTTCTAAATGTGTCCAGTTTGCGTTCCTGTTTTTTTTTTTGTGTGAAATATCGTTCTATTAGATGTGTAATGCCCTGTGTAGGCCGTTGAAGGCAACGTTCCATACACTACACTGTGTAACGTCGCGTATGTAAGGAGCACAAAACAATTCGGGGTTGAGAAGGACATGGATTCTGCATGTGACTCGTGGTTCAAGCACAGACTTCATTGACGGTTCCGATAACGTTTTATTCAAACAAGATATCCAAAGCCTCGAATGCTATATTTGTGTCAAAATAGATAAACATAGTTACTCTCTTCAGTTTTACACAGCACCGAAATGAAACCCAAACATACCGTGTGGACTTGCAACTGGTTAAAAACAAACCTAGAGTGTGTCTGTTTTGCAGGTATGTGCGCATGCGCATTGAGGTGCGTGCACGCGGAAATGTGGTCCCAATCCGTGCAGTGTCGGACTGGTCTAAGGGTACTTAGCAGCCTTTAGGATTGTTTGTACATTTCCAGATAACATGTTATAAAACTCATATTAGCATTGTGGTAAAGTGCGATTGAGATGTATATAATTTAATACAAAATTAGCGGTGGTAGCTAGGTATGTTATACGCTTTGCCAGTTCAAGGTCTAGTTCATTTGGTTTTGCTATACCCTCAATAACTGCAGCAAGCTGATGAGCCAATGACATGATCACTTAGTTCCATCTTTGTACCACAGTTTCTTACAGGTATTTGTTTCGGGGAGGTTGGTTAAGGTCTGTTGATTGTCTTGGCACATTCTCTTGCTGCTTGATGAAGTTCCTCCCAATTAAGCTTGCAGAGATATGCTGCATTGTTTTCATAGCATGTTGCATTCTGGGAAGGCATTTATGGTGCTAAAGTGGACAATTTCCTGTTGTAACTTCTGACACAGACACATTGATGGTGAGGAGTGACTTGTTATTTTCATTATATTTGTAACATAAGTGTTTTCTAATAAAGACTTGGAGAAGGGGAAAGCTAAAGAACAGGGACCCTCCAAGGAGAAGTTAAATGACGGTGCCAAACAGCGGTTTTCATAGAATCTTATAGAGATCAGTATCATTGATCCTCATGACTTGGTAGCTGAAGGGTGGACGAAAGAGCCTGATGTGCTACCCCCTATAAACATACCTTGATATCTTGACATTTTTAATTACCTGTTTGTTTGTTTTTGGAATAAGTATTTACACATTTAAAAACAAGTCACTGGAAGCTCATAAACAATTCTGCAGTGGTTTGGTGCAAGATCTACTCATTCAGAAACCTGCAAGAGCACAGCCAAAATAAGGTGTAAGGTGCACAGCAAGGTGGTACATCTTTTTAAAACTAGGCTATTATCTATCAAATTAAACAAAATTGTGGAATATTTAGAACAATGGTAGTTTTAGGGTATTGAGTCATAGCCTAGGCAGTGTGTTAGAGGATGAGAGCTTATAGGTGTGTATGCAGCAGGTCCAGTTACTGGTCATTAAAGGTAAGGAAGCACTGCTGACAACCTGGTTAATGTGATTCTAACTAATAATGTAACTTTAAAAAATCGTCCAGCAGCCAGAATGGCAAAGCTGCAGACAAAGGCGAGCCAATTCAAAGGCAGAGGGAGACAAGCCAATCCAGAAAAATGAAAAAAAACAGTTCTTGATGCAGCAGTTTCGTATCAGCATAGTGATGTCGTTTATCATATTCAAACTACCCAACATCCAGCACACAGAGAACACCTCACAGTGTAAACAGTGACACTGACATGACATGCAGCATGAAGCTCAGGTTGAATACATTCCTCTGCATTCATTCTGCTTCTACCATCATAAGTTACAACATCAATAAAGATTAGTAAGCTCCTGAAGGAGCAATGCAAGCTGTGGCACTATTTTCACCATGTTTGACTGATGATTGAAAGCCACACTCTGGCCTTTTCATCACTTTGGTGGGGTTAATGTTGGTTCCAGAACTTTTGTGGCACATATCAGTATTTCTTTGTGAATTTCATTTTTGCCCTCTGTCTCTCATCGGGTCTGTGTGCATAGAGTTTGCATGTTCTCCCCGTGCTTTATGGGTTTCCTCTGGTTCCCATTGTCCAAAAACATGCAGATTAGGCATTTCCAGATTGCCCGTAGTGTGTGAATGAGTGTGTGAGTTGTGTGTGTGTGTGCGTTCTGTGATGGATTGGCACTCTGTCCAGGGTGTACTCTAGGCCCCCCGCGATTCCGTACACAGGATAAAGCGGTATAGACGGCGAGTGAGTGACAGTTTACAGCTCTCAGTTTTTCTTTCAAGTACTGTTGCCAATCTGTTAAGTGTTTAGTATGCTTGTGTGGCTTGGAGTTTCCTTAGTTTTTTTTTTTTTTTTTTCCTTTCTTTTTTAGCTTCAGTTGGCTTGTTTTTTCAGATAGACAACTGCTTGACCTTCATGTTGTAGTCGTTAACATAAATCAAATTTGGCCCTTCAGAAATCTGCAGTGATGAATATAGCTGCTTATGGTTTTCAAATAGCATTAAGATCATGGATTTCTTAACTTGTTCCTGTATCACTACATGAAGATATTGTCTTATAGAAACTCAGGGTTGACATTGAGTGATGTTTTACGTGCCCAATTGCCAGAGTTACTTGTCCAATATGGAGACTGTAGGCCTATTAAAATAAATGAAGAGATTTGAAAAGTTTAGTAGTAGTTGTAAGTAGTTGTTTTGACTTTTTAACTTCAAAGATTCATAATAATTCCGAAATGTTATGCCATGATATTTGTTTACTTAAAAAAATAAATGATATATCCCCCAAAATAAATGCGCTGAAATATAACCAGAAGATGTATATTGTGCTAACTTACACAAACATTATAGTGCTCAAAGGACAAATAAAGCCAGGAAAAGTGTGCTGCTTCTTTCAGCCAGCCAATGACATACGGTATGGGGAGGGGTGGAAAAAATAGATGGAGTTTTTTTTTTTTTTTTTTTGTAATAATATAGAAACTATAAATAAAAATGTTATTGTTACAGATTGCATTATTCAGTTAGCCAATGTTGTAGTTGCAGGTCTCAAATATCATTTGTCTTGTTGTTTTTGACAAAGTCAACATCTTTTAAAATATTTTTCTAAATTCTAATGGGACATTTTTTTCACTCCCTTATAATAGGTATGGTTGCCTATGGGACTGGTTCTCTGGTGTTTATTGATGAGGTAACTGACTAGCAGTTCTTTCAGTTCAAATTCACAAATGCTGCAAAACTGCTGGTTTAAAAAGATGTGGTTGCCTGGCCTCACAAGTATCAGAGGAAGCACGTGGTAGCTTTCACCCTCCCTGGTTGGTAACGATCAAAGGCGGTAGGTAAATCTTGTAAGTCGCCCCTCACTCAACCACTTACAGCAGAAGCCCTCAAAAAACTTGAAAGAAGCTCTTCAAGTAAAAATGAAAAAAAAATCATCACCACAAATATAATAATAAAAAAAAAAGAAATAAAAAAGGTTCCCAGCTTTGGCTGAGGTAGCCCAGGTTTACCTTACCGCTCCATACAGTGAGTGACTTTTCAGCACATCTGCACACATCTGCACACAGGCTTGTTATTACAGGCTTGTTGTTAATGTTATTATTTACTATTATTAACTACCAAGGTTGGTGTTTTTTTTTTTTTTTTTGGTCACTGTCTTCTCTTTACCTAGTTAAAGTGCATGCCAAACAAACACACACACACACGTTGCAGGATATCTGGATGTTATTATTAACTACCAAGGTTGGTGTTTACGTGAACTAGAATTGCCAACTGTGTTAATCTTGAGTGTTTTTCTTTTCTTAGACAAATCTAATCAGTTCTTCACAGAGAGCATTGAGCCTTTTTCAGAGCACTTTAAGCTGAAACCTATTTTCTTTCTTGACAAGACCTCTTTTGTGCATTAAAAATAAAGCTCAATTACACAGGTGCCCCAATTTAAAGTTTCAGTCTTTTAGTGCAAATATACCTGTTTTTTCTTTATGATATCAATTTTTCAGACTTTTGGAAGACTGAAAAATGCTATTTAAATGGAGTTTATGAGCAATACAAGTTCTGTTCAAATGGAATGGCCATTTAAAATTACACTCCTGATTTTAACCCTATGTTTTATGTTGGACAGTAATCCAAATAACTAATAATACATAATGTGTCCAAATAGCTTTAATCTGTATTAACTTTATAAACCATATTAACTTTAAAATATCCAAATACTCTGAAGCTGTTGTTGTTGTTTTTTTTCCTAGAATGTCTGGCAAATGGCTGGCAAGGTGCCCCAACTATGCCAGCAGATGATTCAGAGTTGGTGATAGTCAGCAGTCATTATGTCCCATTTGAAGATTTAATGGGCTAAAGTGTGTTTAAAGCAGAGCTGTTGTATCTTAGAGCAATGACACGTCCCTTTTCACTATTGTGTTTGTCTTACAGCAGCTGGCCGTCTCCAGAGCTGGAGCCTAGCCAGATTCGCCTTATCGTCTACCAAGACTGCGAGAGGCGAGGCCGAAATATCCTCTTTGACTCTGAAACTAAAAAGAGAGGCGTGGAAGAAGCCTCAGGCATGGTGAGAACTCATGCCAGTCAAAATCCCAAACCCTCTCCTCAATCCCCTTTTCTTACTCTTAGACAGAAATCCTGACCATTTTGAGCCAGAGTCTTCTACTTAAGGCATTCTTCTGAAATATTTAAAGATAGGGGAACATAACTATATTTTACCATAGTTTAATTAACTACATGGTAATGTGCATAATTAATTTAAACTATTATATGTATAATATAATAGTTCATTTTGAATGTGCTTTTGGGGTGTGTTATAAAGTTTGAGTACAAAGGCTTTGCATTATGCACTACTCTTTTAAAAAAAAAAAAAAAGCACTGTACTAAACAAGCTGTCTGATGCATGTGATTGAGTGGGAAGTGTGAGAAATCTACAGTGCTACTCTGGCTGCATTCACATGACACTTTGGCAGAGGATCTTGCATCTCCTGTGTGAGAGCATGAAGGAGCATGAGAGGGGGCAGTTGACGGTGGGGCAAGTAAGCAGTTTGTGGGTTGTGGAAGTCATCTGATTGTGGATCACATGCTGAGCTGCTTTTTTTTGTGCTTGGTTAGTGCCTGAATAGACATTTGTTTTACATGTGCCATTATAAGTAGAAGAAGGAATGTGTAACACGTGACCTCTGTGCTGTATACAATCCTATTTTAAGCAGAAACAAAAAACACTGTAAACTGCATTCATGTGCTAGTTAACTTGATATATATTTTTGTTTTAGATGTAAAAGTTTTATTTATTTAATAATTTTTATTTTTATTTTATTTATGCATAGGAATTATAATTTGGGATAGAAATTTGCACAAACAAATTAAAACCTATTTTTTACATGCTTCCTAGACGTAAGCTATTCTATTGTGTAATATTTAGTAGATTTTATTCAAACTGCCAGTTTATCATGAGCACCAGGCTACAGTACCTTTAGTCGTTTCATTTCTTGATGTACACTGTATCTTATAATTGTATATTTAATCTTAATTTTCTCTCTCTATTTTTTTTGCGGAGTATATTTTGTGTGAGGGGATGGTGTTATCGGCTTATATCATTATCGTCTTATAAAACAAAATGATGCACAATGCATTAACTCAGCAGCTCTGTATCTTTATGCTAACCTTTATGCACTTATGTTCTTAGAAGACGTGTAGTGAGTCTCAAGTTAAAATGTCCAGAAAGTGTTGTCTACTGAGGCCAACAGGAGGAAGTTCCAGCTCTTTGGACAGCAGTTCTTCTTGCGCGTCCGACCCCATGGAACCCAATCGTTTTCAGGTCAGCAGATCAACCTGGTTACCCCTGAGCTTCAAGTGTTTGTAATATTTGCAGAGGACATTTAGTACCCATTTTTGTTGATCAGATTTATTTATTTTTTTATTTTTTTATAATAACAGGATTTTAATCTGGATGCTCTTTATTTTAGACATCAGAGCAAATAAACATACATATTGTGACTTAAATAAAAAAATTTCCCGCTTGGTTTAATGCTGAATGTACGGGAGATGGTGTTAAAGGGTCTTAATTAAGGGGTGTTTTTTCATGAAAGCAAATCTCTGTGGGACAATGCTAATCTTTGTAATTTGACAGTTCCTTGTGTCTTTCTTGTCCTCAGAGTGCTTCACACTGCTCCTCAGACCCTAATATGCTGGGTGAGATGATGTTTGGCTCAGTGGCAATGAGCTACAAAGGGTCTACATTGAAAATTCATCAGATTCGGTTAGGAAGAACTTTCTCTCTCACATCTCGCGCACTCAAATGAAGTCAATAGTCTTTTTCTGAAAATGTGTTTTGTGTTTATGTGCAGATCCCCCCCACAGCTGATGCTTAGCAAAGTGTTTACAGCACGGACAGGCAGCAGTGTGTATGGTAGCCTTAATACGTAAGTGCAGCTAATATTTTCTTCATGCACACTTTTTCATCACATCTAACATTTTTCTGGTGTTATCTGGTAGGCTGCAAGACAGTTTGGAGTCCATCAATCAAGACTCAAGGGCTCTCAGGCCAGATCAGAACACTGTGGTCAGTGGCTTTCTGGGAAGCATAGGTAATCTTTACATACAGTGGGACTAATTTTTTCAAGAAATGTAGTGTTCATGCAAATCCTGATACTTCAGGAAGACTATCATGTGAGAAGAATGAGTGCTTTCAAGTTTGTGTACATCTAGGTATAAGGAGATTCACTTGTTAAAACCCTTGATTCATAAGTCAGTTACAGTACAAACCCCAGGATAGTAAATGCTATACATAAGTTGGTTATTTCAATTACATAGACAATTTAAGATTTTACGATTTAGGTATACCTCAACTATGGGAGACAAAATAAGAAAAAAAATCCAGAAAATCACATTGTAGGATTTTTAAAGAATTTATTTGCAAATTATGGTGGAA
>JAOVVA010221779.1:0-22111 GCA_028565275.1 Leiocassis micropogon | reverse complement strand
GAGATGACGAGATGACATGATTACCTTCATCACTACAGCCGAAAACAAAGACTCACTCAACAAAGACAAATCACTTATTTATCAATAAATTATTAAAATGGTCAGAGTCCTCTTGCTGCTTTTTACCGACGCATTCATAATCATAAGTCTACTTCTGCTGGTGCACTCTGGAAAACTTTATGCGTGCAGTTGACACTGATTAAACTACACAGGAAATTAAAGAGGGGGATGATTCATACTGTAACTTTAGATGGCCTTTCTGTTCCATCAAGTGCAACAATAAGAGACCTCGGTGTGATTATAGATTCCAGCCATTCATTTGAAGCACATGTAGATAATATTACCAGGATAGCATTCTTTCACCTTAGAAATATTGCCACAATAAGGAAAATATTGTCACTAAACGATGCAGAAAAAACAAGTTTATGCTTTGATCACCTCTAGGTTGGACTATTGTAACGCCTTATTGTCTAGTTGTTCAGCTAGGTGCATAAACAAGCTTCAGTTAGTCCAGAATGCAGCAGCGAGAGTCCTCACTAGTACCAGAAGATACGAGCGCATCACCCCTATCTTATCCACAATGCATTGGCTCCCTGTGAAATTTCGAATCGATTTTAAAATACTACTTTTGACGTATAAAGCACTAAATGGTCTTGCGCCACAGTATCTGAGTGAACTGCTAGTGTCTTCTTCGATCAAAGGAGGCAGGCTGCTTGCTGCCATAGTTAGTCCTGTCGGAGTCACTGCTTTCACTCTACATTATGTATACTGTACATACACCGATAGTTCAGGACTGGAATTTCCTACAAGTCTATATGAGCCTATAAGAACAAACTGGACCCCATACTAACTTAAACACAGTTCCTGTTATACTGAACTTCAAGCCTCCTAACACACAGTATGACTGCAGATCAATCCCTGCTATCCATTACTACCCAAATGAGGATGGGTTCCCTGTTGAGTCTGGTTGCTCTCAAGGTTTCTTCCTATTGCCATCTCAGGGAGGTTTTCCTTGCCACTGTCGCCGTCAGCCATGGCTTGCTCATCAGGGACAATCTTATAATTCATTCACATTTCATACAAACTTCCATAATTTCTTTTGATTGTGTAAAGCTGCTTTAGGACAATGACAATTGTTAAAAGCACTATACAAATAAAATTGAATTGAATTGAATGCATGCCCATGTCTAACAGAACAACAAGGGGCTTGAATGAAAAAAAAAGAAATCTATCTCTGTTGGATTTCTGGGGCACTGTCGTTGATATTGCGCGTGGTTTGCTTTGCGGGAGTTGCCACTCTTCGTGATCTGAGTGTGTTGTGATTGAGGCGGGGCTGCTCGCGTCGGCACAATGTGCACAGCTTTATTTCAGTCATAATATAGAAACCATGGTTTATTTTTGTTTTCCTCCCTGATGAACCCTGTTTTTGTGTGTGGAAACATATGGGAATGTATACGTCTAAACAGCTAAGGGATCAATAGGAGTGCTGGGGAAGCCTGGTGTCACCCGGGCCAGGTGTCAATAGGTCTTACATGAAATGTCGTGGATTATTCAGTGAAACAGAGGCTCTGCTGAAAACAGTCAGGCACATCAGTCACTTTACCCCAAAGAAAAGGTCTTCCTGAGTGTTATAATTTAGTTGTTTTGTAGTTGTCCTGTGTTCAAAACAATTTGTGAGGTTTGTTTATTATCCATTTTCACTGTTTATCTGCTAGAGTTTAAACATTATATTTTCTTGTATGTATATTTTCTTGTATTCCTGTAAAATAAAAAAAAAACTTTGAAACATTTACACAAATGTAAGACAATTTATATTTTGATCTATTAGAATGTTCAATTCTTAAAGTCTATTTCAAGTTCTATTTAAAGTTTGATGTCTTAAAATAATAACAATAAACAGATACAAACAGAGATAGGCTATATAACATTTCATTCTTTGTACAAATAAAAATTGTCAGCTAGTGAACTTAATCGTCTGTCTAAACAACATTAAACCAGTGACTTATTATTGTACAGTAAATGTCAATAGCTCGGTTCTGATTTTTCATGTTTGTTGTATAAAGTACTCGGATGTGGAAATTACCATCACTGTAGTATTTCTTCAATACAACATGTTTTTATGATCTAAGATATACTTACAATTTTTTTTACAAAAAAAAAAAAAACCTGAGGCAATTTCAGCTGTTTGCGCCACCTAGTTAATCAATAAATAGCAGCTAGTTTAAAGAAAGACTGACAAACAAAAAAAGTCACCAAGGTGAGGATGTAAGCCAGACCCGCAAGGACAAAAAAGGAACAGAATATTTGAATTTTATATTTGTTTAGTCATGCATAATGTATAGTATATACATATAGATACGTATAATGTAATACACTCTATAATAGGGGATACATAGACTAGTTAACTATTCACCTATTACGCTCACTAGTCGCTGCTGTAGTGAGGGGGAAAAACTTGACTTGTTGCATTGTTATATGCTGTATTGTGGAGGAAACTCTAGGCAGATGTGTTGTGTCTGTGGTTTCCATTGTAGCATTGTACTATAAATGGCATTAATGGTGTCAAAGATACACTTCAGGGAGTCATGTTGTTTTGACATTTACCTCTTAATGCTAAGATTTTGTATGCATTGTTTCCTAGCTATTTGGAATTATTATGACATAAGTATACAATCTAAGCATTGCCTTAAAAAATAGATTAGTAGAACACAAAGTTAACCGTGTAACAAAGCACAAAAATTGCCTGAAACATTCCTGAACATGGCTGTGCAATATTGCAAACAATGTGATTATTTCTTACTTCAAACTAACTTCCCTTTTTGTCTTTAAGAACAGTCGTCACATTTACTGACTGGTGTGAATTGCTGCAAAACTGTTGCCTTTAGTTGCAAGCATAGAAACACTTTACATGTCACACACCTCCCACAAGATTTCCCAGAGCAGCCTGGTGAAAAGTATCAAAATTACTCAATATTGTCGTCTTACCACACATACCTTCCCATCTCCTCTGGTAACTGATGCTGAAGTACCTCTTCCTTGCTGTTTCATACCTTTGTCACTTGCTAGCTTTACCAGTGAGGTACAGTACACCTGTTTCACCAGCATTTGATCCAGAGCTTTTATGGATGTGAAGAACCGATTACAGTAAAATCTTTGCACCAGAATGCACAGTTTTAGTCAAATGTTCTCTGGATGTCTGCACAAAGTGGCCTGTCATATCGTTCACCAATGTTTGCTAGCTTCTAACTGAGCACCACTTTCATTACCTTTACGATGCTGATGTTTATGCACAGGTCCTCTGGACCTCTGCACACTGCAAGTGTCATTTTTACATGCATCTGGATGTAAAATAATCTTTGTCACATACTGTAGCATCACAATCAGACAAATCCTCCACATCAGGTTGTTTTCTATTATTGCATTCAACAATCTTTCGGCTACTGAGAATGAAATTTGCCATATGAGTATATATTACAGAAGAATTACAAGATAAATAAATAAATGTAAACTAATGTGTACAATATGCAAGAACTTTTGTAAACTGTTGGTTTCTTCCCAAATCTTTCCAAGCTACAGTATGTGCCCTCACTTTCATTTTGAGATCTTACCATTATAAAGTCCCAGTGTCTTCAAACAAGTGCTTCATAATTAGTGAAGCGTATGTTCCTCTGTGTTGTGTTGAAATTTTTTTTTTTTTTTCTCTTCTTGAATAGTAAAACAAAGGATAAATGAACAGGCACTGGTATCTGGATGATCTCTGCATTGCCTCTCTCTATGCCAGGTATGAATAAACAAAACTTCACTTCTTTACACATTTTCTATGCAACTAAGCACATTGTTAGCTGCCTAGACGCTAACCACGCGCGCACACACACACACACACACGGCATCGCTAATTCACCCAGTACGATATTCACCTATAATATAACACCTATTGGAGCTTGTGAAATCACATCTCTCTCCACTACTAACATCCCCAGAAAGAGGATGATGTCAGGTTTTACCGCAATTTTCACTTCTTACTTGTGCATGACATCAGCTGACGTGCATGCTGGGACTCTTACCTTTACCTGAGAGTGTGTAAGCTCCTTTCCGAAATAAAAAGCCTCATAAAAAGAATACACAGAAAAAGAATAAAATAAAATAAATAAAATGTATAATCTGATATAACAACATTAATATTGTTACTATTAATAAAAACTGTCAAATTTGTAGGTCATATTCAGAGGGGGCAAGTAACGAGTTACATTTAGTCTGTTACATTTACTTGAGTAACTTTTTGAAAAAAAAAATTACTTCTGATTGGTAAAACACAAGTAGCGTATCTACTCAAGTAAAAGTAAAAAATATGGTGCACCATATTTTTTACTTTTACTTGAGTAGATACGCTACTTGTGTTTTACCAATCAGAAGTAATTTTTTTTTTCAAAAAGTTACTCAAGTAAATGTAACAGACTAAATGTAACTCGTTACTTGCCCCCTCTGAATATGACCTACAAATTTGACAGTTTTTATTAATAGTAACAATATTAATGTTGTTATATCAGATTATACATTTTATTTATTTTATTTTATTCTTTTTCTGTGTATTCTTTTTATGAGGCTTTTTATTTCGGAAAGGAGCTTACACACTCTCAGGTAAAGGTAAGAGTCCCAGCATGCACGTCAGCTGATGTCATGCACAAGTAAGAAGTGAAAATTGCGGTAAAACCTGACATCATCCTCTTTCTGGGGATGTTAGTAGTGGAGAGAGATGTGATTTCACAAGCTCCAATAGGTGTTATATTATAGGTGAATATCGTACTGGGTGAATTAGCGATGCCGTGTGTGTGTGTGTGTGTGCGCGCGTGGTTAGCGTCTAGGCAGCTAACAATGTGCTTAGTTGCATAGAAAATGTGTAAAGAAGTGAAGTTTTGTTTATTCATACCTGGCATAGAGAGAGGCAATGCAGAGATCATCCAGATACCAGTGCCTGTTCATTTATCCTTTGTTTTACTATTCAAGAAGAGAAAAAAAAAAAAAAATTTCAACACAACACAGAGGAACATACGCTTCACTAATTATGAAGCACTTGTTTGAAGACACTGGGACTTTATAATGGTAAGATCTCAAAATGAAAGTGAGGGCACATACTGTAGCTTGGAAAGATTTGGGAAGAAACCAACAGTTTACAAAAGTTCTTGCATATTGTACACATTAGTTTACATTTATTTATTTATCTTGTAATTCTTCTGTAATATATACTCATATGGCAAATTTCATTCTCAGTAGCCGAAAGATTGTTGAATGCAATAATAGAAAACAACCTGATGTGGAGGATTTGTCTGATTGTGATGCTACAGTATGTGACAAAGATTATTTTACATCCAGATGCATGTAAAAATGACACTTGCAGTGTGCAGAGGTCCAGAGGACCTGTGCATAAACATCAGCATCGTAAAGGTAATGAAAGTGGTGCTCAGTTAGAAGCTAGCAAACATTGGTGAACGATATGACAGGCCACTTTGTGCAGACATCCAGAGAACATTTGACTAAAACTGTGCATTCTGGTGCAAAGATTTTACTGTAATCGGTTCTTCACATCCATAAAAGCTCTGGATCAAATGCTGGTGAAACAGGTGTACTGTACCTCACTGGTAAAGCTAGCAAGTGACAAAGGTATGAAACAGCAAGGAAGAGGTACTTCAGCATCAGTTACCAGAGGAGATGGGAAGGTATGTGTGGTAAGACGACAATATTGAGTAATTTTGATACTTTTCACCAGGCTGCTCTGGGAAATCTTGTGGGAGGTGTGTGACATGTAAAGTGTTTCTATGCTTGCAACTAAAGGCAACAGTTTTGCAGCAATTCACACCAGTCAGTAAATGTGACGACTGTTCTTAAAGACAAAAAGGGAAGTTAGTTTGAAGTAAGAAATAATCACATTGTTTGCAATATTGCACAGCCATGTTCAGGAATGTTTCAGGCAATTTTTGTGCTTTGTTACACGGTTAACTTTGTGTTCTACTAATCTATTTTTTAAGGCAATGCTTAGATTGTATACTTATGTCATAATAATTCCAAATAGCTAGGAAACAATGCATACAAAATCTTAGCATTAAGAGGTAAATGTCAAAACAACATGACTCCCTGAAGTGTATCTTTGACACCATTAATGCCATTTATAGTACAATGCTACAATGGAAACCACAGACACAACACATCTGCCTAGAGTTTCCTCCACAATACAGCATATAACAATGCAACAAGTCAAGTTTTTCCCCCTCACTACAGCAGCGACTAGTGAGCGTAATAGGTGAATAGTTAACTAGTCTATGTATCCCCTATTATAGAGTGTATTACATTATACGTATCTATATGTATATACTATACATTATGCATGACTAAACAAATATAAAATTCAAATATTCTGTTCCTTTTTTGTCCTTGCGGGTCTGGCTTACATCCTCACCTTGGTGACTTTTTTTGTTTGTCAGTCTTTCTTTAAACTAGCTGCTATTTATTGATTAACTAGGTGGCGCAAACAGCTGAAATTGCCTCAGGTTTTTTTTTTTTTTGTAAAAAAAATTGTAAGTATATCTTAGATCATAAAAACATGTTGTATTGAAGAAATACTACAGTGATGGTAATTTCCACATCCGAGTACTTTATACAACAAACATGAAAAATCAGAACCGAGCTATTGACATTTACTGTACAATAATAAGTCACTGGTTTAATGTTGTTTAGACAGACGATTAAGTTCACTAGCTGACAATTTTTATTTGTACAAAGAATGAAATGTTATATAGCCTATCTCTGTTTGTATCTGTTTATTGTTATTATTTTAAGACATCAAACTTTAAATAGAACTTGAAATAGACTTTAAGAATTGAACATTCTAATAGATCAAAATATAAATTGTCTTACATTTGTGTAAATGTTTCAAAGTTTTTTTTTTATTTTACAGGAATACAAGAAAATATACATACAAGAAAATATAATGTTTAAACTCTAGCAGATAAACAGTGAAAATGGATAATAAACAAACCTCACAAATTGTTTTGAACACAGGACAACTACAAAACAACTAAATTATAACACTCAGGAAGACCTTTTCTTTGGGGTAAAGTGACTGATGTGCCTGACTGTTTTCAGCAGAGCCTCTGTTTCACTGAATAATCCACGACATTTCATGTAAGACCTATTGACACCTGGCCCGGGTGACACCAGGCTTCCCCAGCACTCCTATTGATCCCTTAGCTGTTTAGACGTATACATTCCCATATGTTTCCACACACAAAAACAGGGTTCATCAGGGAGGAAAACAAAAATAAACCATGGTTTCTATATTATGACTGAAATAAAGCTGTGCACATTGTGCCGACGCGAGCAGCCCCGCCTCAATCACAACACACTCAGATCACGAAGAGTGGCAACTCCCGCAAAGCAAACCACGCGCAATATCAACGACAGTGCCCCAGAAATCCAACAGAGATAGATTTCTTTTTTTTTCATTCAAGCCCCTTGTTGTTCTGTTAGACATGGGCATGCATTCAATTCAATTCAATTTTATTTGTATAGTGCTTTTAACAATTGTCATTGTCCTAAAGCAGCTTTACACAATCAAAAGAAATTATGGAAGTTTGTATGAAATGTGAATGAATTATAAGATTGTCCCTGATGAGCAAGCCATGGCTGACGGCGACAGTGGCAAGGAAAACCTCCCTGAGATGGCAATAGGAAGAAACCTTGAGAGCAACCAGACTCAACAGGGAACCCATCCTCATTTGGGTAGTAATGGATAGCAGGGATTGATCTGCAGTCATACTGTGTGTTAGGAGGCTTGAAGTTCAGTATAACAGGAACTGTGTTTAAGTTAGTATGGGGTCCAGTTTGTTCTTATAGGCTCATATAGACTTGTAGGAAATTCCAGTCCTGAACTATCGGTGTATGTACAGTATACATAATGTAGAGTGAAAGCAGTGACTCCGACAGGACTAACTATGGCAGCAAGCAGCCTGCCTCCTTTGATCGAAGAAGACACTAGCAGTTCACTCAGATACTGTGGCGCAAGACCATTTAGTGCTTTATACGTCAAAAGTAGTATTTTAAAATCGATTCGAAATTTCACAGGGAGCCAATGCATTGTGGATAAGATAGGGGTGATGCGCTCGTATCTTCTGGTACTAGTGAGGACTCTCGCTGCTGCATTCTGGACTAACTGAAGCTTGTTTATGCACCTAGCTGAACAACTAGACAATAAGGCGTTACAATAGTCCAACCTAGAGGTGATCAAAGCATAAACTTGTTTTTTCTGCATCGTTTAGTGACAATATTTTCCTTATTGTGGCAATATTTCTAAGGTGAAAGAATGCTATCCTGGTAATATTATCTACATGTGCTTCAAATGAATGGCTGGAATCTATAATCACACCGAGGTCTCTTATTGTTGCACTTGATGGAACAGAAAGGCCATCTAAAGTTACAGTATGAATCATCCCCCTCTTTAATTTCCTGTGTAGTTTAATCAGTGTCAACTGCACGCATAAAGTTTTCCAGAGTGCACCAGCAGAAGTAGACTTATGATTATGAATGCGTCGGTAAAAAGCAGCAAGAGGACTCTGACCATTTTAATAATTTATTGATAAATAAGTGATTTGTCTTTGTTGAGTGAGTCTTTGTTTTCGGCTGTAGTGATGAAGGTAATCATGTCATCTCGTCATCTCCGCAGCATCTTAGGATGTGCCTATATTCACATTTCATACGAATTACATAATCTAAAGTTTGTTTTCCATTAGTTTATGTAAAAACAGACATTTCGTTTCATATACATTTTCTATAAATTTTCTATACAAATACATTTTTCACGTCTGTGAGGCAAGAATACACAACGTTTCAGGTCATTTTTTGACGCACTCAAGTTCACAGAAAGCAATACAGAATAGCGCACCCTTTTTCCCTTTATTATTTTACGGTCATAACGTTTTGTCATCATTGTGAGTGCACAAAAGTAGAGTCTTATAAAGGCTAGCTTATAGTTTTATTATATAGTTTTTGCACATTAATCTGACAATAAATTTGGCACAACCACTTTTTCTAAAGCACACCCAGAGTGTGCTTTCTGGCTACGCTAGTGTTACACATGATAAAATCTAAAGGCTCACTGTTTTAATGTTTACTTTGCGATGCAAATAAGATATGCCTACATTTAATTTAAATTCAAAATTTGTACTACGAGTTTAGTGCGGTGATTATGAATTAGTATAATTACAATGTTTCACTTAAATTTATCTGCCACCACGTCTAGCTGTCAAGGAGCTGCGGCTCATTAATCCTTGAGAGAATAAACTAAGGCTATAGTCTTTAATTATAGCGCAACTTTGCGGTAAAGCCAGAAAACGAACACCCCTAATGCCGTCCCTGCGGTAAACACGGAGGTAAAACTATTATTCTGGTTGAGTACCGTCTGTATGATATGTTGTCCAGGGCTGCTGAAAGTTTGTTCAGCCCCTTGATGTTGTCTCCATTAAAGGGCATCACACTCTACATTACATGGTTCCATCTTAACCGTGGTATAGCACCCCATTACCCCTTCCAATCCTTGTGTGAACAGTGATTAAATTAGAGCTCTCCAATGAAAAGAGAATCAGCACTTTTAAAACTACAAAAGGTTATTCAAAAGTAAATATAACTCCAACCATTTTGAGGTAGACTTTGCAATTAAATTATCATGATATGAATACTAAATTGTTTACAATGTCAAAACATATGCATTCAGAACTGCAAAATACCTTTCTGGAATTTTTCCTCATTTTTTTCTCATGACTACAGGAAGTGTACCTTTTGTCATCATGACTTCTGCTTACTCTATTAAGTCAAGGTTCTTTCCAGCCACAATACAGTATCTAGCCATGCAGCAACTCAACTTATCAAACAGCTCACTCACTGCTCCAGCCTCAACTGGAAACCTGATTGCCAGTAGTGTGCTCTCAGTTTGCTTTATACTGGGAGTCCCTGGTAATATTGCTGTAGTGGTGCGCCTTGCTGGATGGCTGAAGGGAGGTAGTTTTACCCCGAGACTGATGCTAAGCCTGGCCATATCCGATCTGCTCACTCTGCTTTCTCTGCCAGTTTGGATTTGGGCTCTTCTGCATGGCTGGACCTTTGGCTTAGTCCTTTGTAAGTTTCTCTCCTATTTGGTGTACTTAAGCCTGTACTGTAGCATACTGTGTGTGATATTGATGAGTGTCCAGCGATACTTGCAAGTGCTGCATCCTGAGAGATGGAACAAGCTTGGCAGAAAAGGAAAGAAGATCCTTCTGAGTGGGATGTGGATCTTAAGTGGAATATTATCATCCTATGCTCTTGTACAACGTACTTTAAGCTTAGACAGGGAAGGACGACTTCAGTGCAAGCGATGCTACCGGACTGATGATGAAAAAGTGGCTACTTTAATATGGGAGATTATATTATTTGTGGTTTCATTCCCCATAATAGCATATTTCTACTTTCACCTTTATCGGGGAGTTCATAACTCAGCTTTGTTTAGTAGCAACCTAATGACAAAACTTGTGACTAGAATTGTTGCATGTTTCTTTATTTTTTGGATTCCATTTCACATCAACAATATTGTGCTCATCATTGCTGTGTTACTTGGAAATGACAATCTGTTAAGATATGCAGAAGCAGGAGATAATATCACTGCTGCACTGTCTTTCATTAACACTTGTGTGAACCCCTTCCTGTATGCTTTCTCTGCTCGGGCTCTACGACAGCACACAGCTGGAACAGACAGTACGTCATGATGTTTACGTTTAAAGGGTTTATGCATTTTTCATGAAAGCCAGTGACTTGTTAAAGTTAATGAATATGGATCTAAACCCACATTGTTTTTCTTAGTAACCCTTAATTAAGCATTTTATATGCAGTCTTGACAAAGTCATACTGTGACATGACAATTTCTCTCATGATGAAAATGGTTCCTCAGATGATTTTCCTTCAAAATTAATGATCCGAAACAGTTTTATAAGAAAAGAAAAAATCATAATGTTAAGTTCACTTTAGATTGGTGATTTGTTTTTCCAGCTTATGGTTTTGATGCTTTAAATAGGATCTTTTACTATCAAATGCAAAAGACATTTTGACTTTTCACCTGTACCTTTTGTGCTTGTGACTTTTATACATGTATTTCTCATACTATAGGCAGACTTTGTATTTCTTGTATCACTACCACAGAATGCCACATTTCTCTGCCATGCATTCACAAATTCACAGATTTTGCTATTAAACATTGAAAAATTCATACATCCTAAATTGTTATAAGGTCATAATAAATATATGGAGAAAAGCAAAATGCCCTGCTAGACTTTTTTTCACCATAGGTTCATGAACTGTATTTTTTGATGTTGTCTATATAGGATACCGCAGACACCATAACTTCTGCTTGCTTTATAATCTAGAGCATATACCCAGCTAGACCACAGCATCTAAGCATGCAAGGGCTCAACTCAAATCCAATAGCTTGCTCAGTGTTCTTGTCTTGTTGGTATGTCTCTAATGATGAAAGCTGTTCATCAGATAATTACCTTTTATTTCAACAGTTTCATAATTTATGAATAATCTATAAAAGAAAATGTGTGGTGCTGGTTATTTCTTGCTCAAGTCAGATTTACTAGTTATTAAACAAAATTTCATAGTCTTCTCAGCATGTACTGATGAATGGCTTTATTCAGGTTTGTTATAAAGTGATTTATGGGCTCACAGAGAATCCAGAACTATCAAATACAAATAAAATTAACTTTTATTTTTTAACTGCATTTTTCATTACTATGATTTTAGCAAATGTATTTCTCATACTTTAGGCAAGCATTTTCTGGCATGTAAACCACAGAACATCACATTTCCTTTTGCGGTCAACTTTAAAGTGAAAGAAGTAGAAAAAAGCCTTTGAGCACAGTAACCCACACATACTTTGTATTAATGTTAATAATACAAGTGCGGTAACGATAGAAAAACAAAGGTGGGCATAAGTATTTTTTATTTTTTTTATTGACATAAATCATTCAAATTGTGCATGTTGGTTGAATAAATGTTCCTCTACACAAGGATACTAATTAACATAGTCTCCATTACAAGCTATGCATTTGCACTATCGTTGAACCCAACTTTCAAATCCTCTCTGAAAATCTCCATTGTCAAAATTATTAGTCTACCACTGCATGATTTGTCTTCAATGCTGGCTTCCTCTCCCTGCATAGTGCATACTTAGGCCATTTCTTCCCCATGTTTATGACACACACACATCTGGCTGTTTAAAAAGTGTAAAGAAAATGTTATTCATTAAACCAGCCCACCTTCTTTAATTTTGCCATGGTCCAGTTCTGATTAGTGGGAAGACTTGCTAGTCCTTACTCTACATGCACAATGAGTCTTTTGCGTCCATGTCCCTGTGGCCCTTGTACCAGTTATCCCTTTGGTGAGTATTTAACACTGCATACTGGGAACACCTCACAGGACCTTTTGTTTTGGGGATAATCTGACCAAGTCATCTTGCCATCATGGATTGGCCCTGTCAGACTGGTCAGATCTTTAGACTATTTCCTGCCTCCATGACTTCACCTTTGAGAACTGACTATTTACTTGCTACTAATATATCCCACATGTTAATTGCTGCCATTGTAACGAGACAATCATTGTTATTCACTTAATTTTTACTTGTTGCAATGTTATGGCTGGTGTATAATAATATACTGTAAAGAGTTCGATCCTTGTGCATGGGTGGCACCACAAACACATGGACGCGAGGCAAGGTCTTACGGGAAAAAGGGTAAATTTATTTTGAAAAAATGGGGAAAGAAAAGGGAGGAGGAGGGAAGAAGGATAAAAGGGAAGGAACGGAGTAAAAAAAATGCACGTGTAGGTACGGTGGCAGTGACCAGCTGGCATGCAGGGGCCCTAACGCAGTCCTCCTTGCGGCCTTTTCCTCTTCAGCGGCGGGGATGCGAAGGCAGGCTCTATGCAGGAGTGAAGGTGCCCCCTTTACTCCTGCGTAGAGAAAGTGTGTGGGAAAGAGATAGCTCTTTCCCATGCTGTACTCTCGCGGAGATCAAAGGGCGGCATTTCGGTCTCCTCTTTAAAGTCTCTGGGGTGTGCAACATGCCACTCTCGTTAATAAATCCACCGGACCCCGGACTAAACTCCGTGCTTCGCTTTTATAATGCGGAGAAAGGCAGAGATCCATTAATGTTAATTATCGGCAACTGGCCTGACCTGGAGCCCCCCTGCACCTGCAGAAGGGGGTGGGCGCCTACGTAGGGAGCCTATGGAGTGAGCGAGAAGCGATAACAATTGAGGCGCACGCCCATCACAGGCGCATGCCATGACAATACATACAACAATCAATCATGCATTCATTTCATCTGCCCAATATTGAGTAGGTTCCCATAGATGCTTGATCAGATTGAGAACTGGCATTTAGGAGGCCAAATCAACACCTTGATCTCTTTGTCAGGTTCCTCAAACCATTTCTGATTTGTTTGCACTGATGCATTATACTTCTGAAAGAGGCCATTGACATGAGGGAATATTATTTCCATAAAGATGTGACCATGCTCCTGCCTTCTAGTACAACTCTTGTGCATGCCTGCAACTACTGTTGTTTAGATTTTACAATATAGCACTCAATTTCGCACTCAATATAGTCAATTTTAAAGCTTAAATTGATAGAATGTCAAAATAGATGAATGTAAAATGCAAAATATCTTGACAGACATTTTTTTACAATAACTTTCTGCAGTGTAGATGAAATCAGAATTTTTTTTTTTTATCTCTATTAGAACCCACAAACACCAAGACTTCCCCTTACTTGATTATCTAGAGCAGAGGTCTCCAAATCCAGTCCTGGAGGGCCAGTGATCAGCACAGTTTGTAATTCATCAACAATTAAACACACCCACTGAACCTAGTAATTAACAGATTAGTTAAATCAGCTATGTTTGAGAAGAAGAATCACCAAACTGTGTTGGACACTGGCCATCCAGGACTGGATTTGGAGACCCCTAATCTAGAGCCTTCACCCAACTACAGGCCACCATTTAACCATGCAGCAACTGAACTCATCAACCAGCTTACTCACTGCTACAGTCTCAACTGAAAACCTGATTTCCAGTAGTGTACTGGGTGTTTGCTTCATACACACCAGACCACGCACAGACCACGCTTCTGAGTCTCTTTCTCGCAAACTCCCAGTCAATTGTCAACAAGATGGACAAAATAAGACTAAGGATTTCTTCACAGTTGTTTGAAAAACTGCAAGATGATAATTACAGAGACTTGGCTGGATAGTGCTATCCCTGAGGCGCCTATCGAGGTTGCCGGCTGCTCTGTTTAACCAGCTGATAGAAAGGCTGACCCCAGTAAGAACAAAGATAGAGTAGTGTGTATATATGTTAATAATGCCTGGTGCTTTGAGATGCTTGTCCTTTTTCACATCAAAGCCAACATCCCACTGATCTGGTGGAACAGATCAACAAAGGATGCAATCTCAATCACACTCCACACAAGCCTGTCTCATCTGAAGCATCCCAACACTTATGTTAGGATATTATTTGTAGATTTGTAGACCCCGCAAACTGGTGAACAAGCTGAGCAACCTGGGACTAACCACCACATTCTGTTTATGTATCCTGGACTTTCTCACTAACAGACCACAGAATGTCAGGATGGGCAAGCACACACATGATCCATTCTTATCCTAAATACAAGAGCACCGCAGGGCTGTGTCCTCAGTCCAGCCCTTTTTACCCTGTTTACACATGACTACAGAATCAACCACTCCTCTAACACCACAATAATGTTTGCTGATAACACCGCAGTAGTGGGACTGATCTCAAAAAATGATGAGACACACTACAGAGAGGAGATTCAACATCTGGTTAAGTGGTGTGTGGATAGTGACCTGGTTCTGAACACCACTAAAACAAAGGAGATTGAGGTGGACAGTAAAAACAATACCACCACCACTCCACATACTGTAAATGGTGAAGAGGTTGAGAGGATTAATGATGTCAAATTCCTGGTCTTGCACGTAGCAAAGAATTTAATATGGATAATGTACCCTCTCAGCTCCTAGTAAATATCTACAGGAACGTGATAGAGAGCATTTTCTGTCACTGCATCACAGTGTGGTACACCGGCTGCACTGCAGAGGAGTGGAGATACCTGGCTCGGACAGTTTAGACTGCAGAGAGGATTGTGGGAACCAAGCTTCTCAACCTCGACAAAGTTTATGCTAGCCGTCTACACAAGAGAGATAGCAACATCATCAAGGATCCTACCCATCCGAGACATATACTTTTTGTGCCCCTCCCATCGGGCAAAAGATATAGGACAATCAGGACAAACACTAACAGACTGAGGAACAGCTTCTTCCCCAGAGCTGTAGTCCGTGGGTAGCCGTAGCCTGTATTAATCAGATAACTCCTTCAGTCACTGCCCGCAAGCTTGGGGTAAATCAGGACAAATGTCCTTTCCCCAAACATTGCTGGCTTACTCAGCTCTTGTCAATTTTTTCTTTACAACAAAAGAAGAATTTGTCTATTTCTCATCACACAGAGGCTACTTAGGTGCTTGTTCAGTTCCTTGTTATTTCAATACTGGACTACTGTAACTCACTCCTGGCAGATCTGCCCCCATTTGTCCTCTGCAGCTAATCCAGAATGCAGCTGCATGGCTTGTTTTTAACCTTCCTAAGTTCCCTCACACCACCCCACTTCTCCGCCCCTTGCACTGGCAAGTGCACTGCTTGTGCTTGTCTACAAAGCTAAAAATAGCCCAGCACCCACTTACCTCTCAGCTCTACCACCCCACACAGCACTACATTCCCTCTGATCCTCCAGCATTGCCCAACTGTTCTCACCATCTCTCAGGGATCAAGGAAGACATGCATCAAGGCTGTTTTCTGTTCTGCCACCTACTGTAGGTGGTGAAATAAACTTCCTCTAGATGTCTGTACAGCTGAGTCACTGGCTGTCACTATTTAAGTGACGACTAAAGACCTATCTGTTTCTTAGATATTTCAGTTAATTCCCACCCACCACAACAACCACCACCAAAAAAAAAAAACCCTTCCCAACAGTGTCTGACTGATGGTACTTAGTTACTAACCTGGTAACCAGTGTAAGGATCTATCCAATGACGGGAACTTTAAAGCACTTTTTTAAGTCACATCTGCTAAATGCACAAATGTAAATGTAAATATGGAAAACATCATGCCTGGTCCCAGCTAGGAAGAAAGGATAACCAAAGGTCCAAAATGACCTTAGACCAGTAGCCCTTGCATTACACATGATGAAGACCTTGGTAAGGCTGGTCCTGGCCTACCTTCATCTCCTGATTAAAACAGCACTAGAGCAAAATTTTGCATATCAGGACCATATAGGAGTGGATGATGCAGTGATTTACCTGTTACATAGAGCAGATCTCACACCTGGACAAACAGAGCAACAGGTGATCAACAAGGGGCTGTATTAGCTCCTTTCCTTTTCATTCTATAAATTTCTGACTAGAAACAACAGTGAACTATGCCATCCACAAAAAAAAACAAAACTGATGACATAGCGGTGGTCAGATGTATAAGGAATAGACAAGAAAATAAATATAAGTCAATATAACTCTTAAAATAGAGTTATATTGTTATAGAGATATATAATATAAGAATATAAGTCAATTTAAATAGTTGGGGTCTTTTGTTGAATGGTGTAAGTTGAATCATCTGCAACTGAACATCACCAAAAACAAAAGAGATGATTATTGACTTCAGGAAAAAAAAACCCAAAAAAACTGTCTGCTGTTGTCATTGAGGGTGTGATATACAAATATATTGTGGTGCGTTATGGAAGGTTGTTTATATCTGCACCCATTAGGCTCTTTAATGACTCTCTATGTATGATCATAACAGCGATTAGCCAATCAGAATTCAGTACTGTAATGTGCTGCTTACAAGCTCACACAAGTTTGCGTCATTTTTTGCTATGTTTGCATTTTCGCAATGGCCAAGAGAACAGATTATTCACAGCTTTTGACATATTTAAAAAAGGAGAGAACTAAAGGTATGATGCATACGCACAAATCCCCTCAGCGGAGACGAGATGAAAACGAAATATTCAATTTAATACACGAGTTTTAGAAATGACTGACAGCTTCAATGATTATAAAAGACACGTTCTTTACCCAATTTATGTAATTTCATTCTAAAATTGAAGAAGCAGGTTTGTTTTTTCATTAGACTTTGTGGCTTCACCTACATGCTTGGGTACAAAAGGGTCAGAAATAGATGGAGACAAAGACACTAGTGTATAGTCATACAAAGCTACAATACTATTAAATTAAATTTGTTAATTACTAATGTTTTTCTAGTGTAGATTTTTATTCTACTCGTATAATCCTCTCCAGATGAAAGCCATGGAAGTGCATGTTTAAATGCATGTGTTTTGATTTAATTAAGCTTATATTTTGTTAATAAAAATTATTGTTCTCCAAAATTTGAAAATTTTACATATTTTGCAATAATTTATTTATGGTTAGTGAATTTTTTTTTTTACAATTACAGCCACTGTGTAGAATTGCAGGTATAAATAGTACTTTTGTGTACTTGGTTTATTTAATTCAACTGTATCCTTTTTTGTTTCCCTTTGTACTTGTGTATGTTTTATCTGTCTGACTATTATTCGGTGCTGCTGCACAACCGTAATTTTCCTTGGGATTAATAAAGATATATTATGGTCCTTGTACCAATAATTCTGTCTTGTCAGGATTAAGAAGGAGGAAGTTAAGAAGCACTCGTGTCTAATGTCTTTCACACATTCCTCAACTTTGTTAAGGTAATGTATCTCATTTGGCTTTGCTGAGACATGTAACTATGTGTCATCCGCATAACAGTAGAAGCCAATACTCTGTCTATGAATTATGATGGCCAGTAGAAGCAAGTAAAGAGAAAAAAAAAACATTGGGTCTAAAACAGAATGCCATGGAACACCAAACTTCACTTTATTACAGTTAGTACTAAATAGATGGTCACCATATATAATACATTTACAAACTGATCATTTGCCAATAAGACCTGAGCCAGGAGAAGGCCATTCCCTTAACTCCTACAACATTTTCTAAACTAACAAGTAAAATAGTATGATCTATGGTGTCTAGGACAAGCAACACAAGGAAGGACACAACTCTTACCAAAGGCCAGTAGTAGGTCATTTACCACTGTAGCCAGCACTGTCTTTGCACTGTGAAGGCCTAAAACGTGACTGATACATTTCATGAATGTTATTCCTATGTAGATATGATCATAGCTGATGGATTATGACCTTTTCTAGGATCCTGGAGAGAAAGGAGAGATTTAATATTGGCTTATAGTTGGACAGCTGCTGGGAGAAGTTTCTTAATTAGGGGTTTAGTAACTGCTTAAAAAGATTTAGGAACATAGCCACTGCTAAGGTAAGAGTTACCTATTTTTAAAAGGGGTTTAGTTATTTCTGGTATAATCTTATTATATTTGTAGGTACAGGATCTAGTACACATGTTGATTTTGTGAAATTAGTTCAGTTTTGTATAGGGAAGTTAACGATTCTAAGAGCTGATCTTATATAGTTACATTATCATCTACATCAATATTTTTTAAATTGTCTGGTTTTAAATCCTGATTATTTTGCATGATAATTTCAATATTGTTAGCCCTCACTACTTGACTTACGTGTTTCTGTGGTAGTAGTATTACTTAAATAAGAATGAAATTTTTTGTGACAAGTTCTATAAGAGTGGTGAGATACATTGATCTAGCAGCAATAAGATCTTTTTTTTTTATACTTCATAAAGCTTTCCTTTCATGCTGTTTGAAATACTACCAATTTAGTTTGTCACTATTTCCATTCTAGCTTTCGAGCGGCTTGTTTTTAAGGTTAACCCAGAATTTCTTCTACAGAGAAAACTTACACTCTGTCTAACGTTTAGATGCACTCCTCAAATTCTACATTCTTCTCCGTCAAAGTGCTAACTAATAAACACTTATTACAGACGCAGTTATTACTAATGAAAGAGGAAGAATGAATAAGCATCCTGCCCTCCACATACTCAAAGAGTTCAGTGTTGGCCTTGAAGAGCATTTAACATACCTTAGTCTGGGTTTTGTTGCTGGTATTTACTCTAGACGGATTTGGCAAAGATAGATAACTCTTCCTGTTTTTAGACAGAGCAACTAAAGTGTTCTTCAAAAATCAGGACAGTGGAAAAATGGCCATAGGTAAAGATGCACTAAAATCTAAAATAAAATAAATACTAAAATAAAACATCTCGGGTTACTGCTGTAACCCTGTTCCCTTAAAAAGCGGGAACGAGATGCTGTGTGAAAACGCTATGGGAAAAATGTCTCCGTTGACCGGTTTTTGAAGCATGTGTGTCAAACACGCCAAAAACTTGGCTTATATAACCTCGGTCAGGTGAAGTCATCTGATCAGGTACACCTGGAGGTTATAAATAGGTCTGAACCGGAAACATCCTCAGGTCAATTTTGTCTGAAAGGACGTCCAGTCCCGCCTACAGTGTGGCATTGAGGCACAGCATCTCGTTCCCGCTTTTTCAGGGAACAGGGTTACAGCAAAGTAACCTGATACATTCCCTTCAAAAGCTACACTGAATGCTGCGTGAAAATGCTATAGGAACGAGAATACCCCCCCAACCCCCCCTCCCCCCCAAGGGGGCCCAAGGGTATCACCATGGATGCACCTGCCATGAGACCTAGGATTTCTGAAAGTAACGAACAGTCACTTTCTGGCCTAGCTTGATGTTCCTTAGGGTACTTAAAAATGGATTCGATACATACAGGAGACAGTTGTGCCTGTATTCTGATCGAACCTCAAACGACCCTCAAATACGTTGTCCTGTGAGCGGGAGAGACGACGCTTTTCTTGGTGTTGAGTCTCACCCCTAGAGATTTAAGATGAGGTAGGACAACATGCCGATGTCAAAGCGCTAGCTCCCGAGACTGAGCCAGTCGTGTATATGATTCAAATTACGGATGCCCTGGAACTGTATAGGAACCAGAGCTGCATCCATATCTCTTGTATATGTGCGGGTTGCTAGGCCAAATGGAAGGTCCCGATACAGGTAAGCTTCGCCCCCGAAAGCGAACCTCAGGAACCTCCTGTGTTGTGGCAATATTTCTATATGAAATATGCGTCCTTCAGGTTGATTGTCACAAACCAATCTTCTGATTGGATTTGAGAAACAATTATCTTGACCGTCAACGTTTTGAACTTGTATGTTCTGAGATAGCGGTTCCACCCGCAAGAATCTAGAATTGGACGCACCTCCCCATTTTTTTTTTTGTTGTTTTTTTGGGAACCAAGAAATACCGGGTGTAGTAGCCTAACTGTGTGTCTGGCAGGGGAACATGTTCTATAGCCCCTATATCCAGCAAAGTCTGCAATTCTTGTGTCAACAAAAGTCAGTGTTAGATGTTCAGCGTCCTGAAAACATGGCAGGAGGCAACCGAACACCTAACATTTCGTTGGTGACCACTACTCCCCGAAACACCAGTGGTGGCGGAGATTTGAGCGGCCTCCTGAGGGTTCCTATTCTCATTGGAATACTACGCGCCCCTCTCTGGAAGGAAAGACCCTCATGGTCCTGGGCATTTCATCAGCCTCAGGACCTCTTTTTTGAGGAGATGATACTCCTCAGGTCCGGTCTTTTAGAGGCGGACTGTGAAGCGCGGTGAGTCATGCCCCAGTCTTTATGAGGGGGTGCTCGATTCGCCACACTCTCCTTTTGCGCTTCACGCCTCACTAGAGCCGGACCTGGTCGGGACTGGGTGGTCGATGGTCCCGACTCTTGAGCACGGCGGGGGAGAAACCTCACGAATGCTTCTTCGTAGCGTTTCACCTCCCGAAACCTAGTGGTGACGATATTAACAGCACCGCCGAATAGGCCGGAAGGCGAGATGGGGGCATCAAGGACGAACGTACGATCCTTGTCCTTGATGCCAGTGAGGTTAAGCTGGTGCTCAAGTCCTTCAGCAGGTCAGTCTGGTATGCCTGCATATGCCTGGTATGCCTGACCCGCTGACTGAAAAGCCTTCCCCACTAGCGAGGATGTTAGTCTACATGGCTAAGTGGGGAGTGTGGACTTCTTCAATAAAGATGAGCACCCAGGAGAGAGATAGCCCGCAGGCATCTCTTCAATCATGTAGCCCCGCGTCTTTGCATCAACGATCGTCGAATAAATATCCTCAAGCCCGAGGATAGCGTGCTCTTCACCCAAACACTCAAAACAAAAAGCATGGCCATCATCATCGGAGAGAATTCTCTCACACGGAGGTAAACATCTATTTTTTAACTCAGCCATTTTATTTTCGTTTTCTGTTTCTTTAAACTGTCGCGCAGTATCGTTTAGACACACACACGCAGACACAATGCAGTTCTTGAAGACAAAAGACCTATTTATAACCTCCAGGTTTACATGATCAGAGGACGTCACCTGACCGAGGTATTATAAGCTTTTGGTGTGTTTGACACACATGCTTCAACAACCAGTCAACGGAGACCTTTTTCCCATAGCGTTTTCACACAGCATCGAGTGTAGCTTTTGAAAGGGAACAAAAATGCAAAACTGTTGATTGTTTGATAAAACTGTTAAAAAGCAGTATAATTTAAAACCTGATACAAGTGAGAAACTTAAGGTAAATGATTCAAAAACAGGAACTCTTTCACAGTAAGACCTGAGATCTGTGAATACTCACCCTATAAAAGGTGGTTCTATTTCAGTCCGGTGAACTGTATAAACAGTGATAAAAATAGGCTTTATAAGACCTCACTGATGTAATTACCGCTGTTCGAACTGCAAGTAATTATATCTCACTAACATTTCAACTTTAATTCAATCGATAATCATGTTGGTTTTGTGATTAAACATTAATTAATGATAAAAACAAAACTGATATAAATATGAAATAGTTTTTAACCACCTGAGACATTATATGTTTATTGGCATTATATGCTCAAAAAAAAGAAACGCCCCTTTTTCAGGACTGTGTATTTCAACAATAATGTTGTAAAAATCCAAATAACTTTACAGA
>JAOVVA010221553.1:6209-22162 GCA_028565275.1 Leiocassis micropogon | reverse complement strand
CATGTGATTGGTTGATTAGATAATTGCATTAATGAGAAATTGAACAGGTGTTCCTAATAATCCTTTAGGTGAGTGTAAGTTTATACCTGTATGTACTGTATATGATATTTCTCTCAATTCACCCACCTACCTAGAAAACTTTTGCTTTAGACACCTTTAAAGCTACATGTTTACAGTAATGATAGTGTAATATATTCGAATGACAGGAGGCTGAGGTGTTCGTAACTCTTTACTGATTAGATGCAACATAAAACAGAACATACAAATGGGATTCTGACCCGCTCTCAACCCCGGCAATCTCCTCCCCAGCATTGTCCATCTCCATTGCTGGCAGTTGTAACTCAGGGGTTTCCATCCCAGAGGGTTCTGGTCAAGAGACAGTGTAGCCTTCTGGCTCGAGCCCGGATGGGCTCCCTGAGGGTGTCATCCTGTCTAGCAGCTGATCAACATGCCGTCTGTGCACTTACCCATCACCGGTTCTGACCCTGTATGACAAGGGGCCTGTGACATCAGTAATGACCCCCTGGTGTCCACTTTTTAGAATCCTTGGTGTAACTTCTCATGTACCCCAAGTCATGTGGCCTAAACTCTCTAACAGTGCCGTGGCCCTTCGTAGCCTTCAGCTCCAGCTTGCGAAGCATCTCTTCTCCATGGTCAGGATGCAAGCGATCCAGGGCAGTGGTCAGTTGCCGATTCATGAGCAACTCAGCAGGACTTTTTCCAGTTGATGAATTTGGCGTGATATGTTGTGACAGCAAGAAACGAGCAAGACGGGTCTGCCACTCGCCCTTGGTGATGCGAGACAGGGCCTCTTTGGTTGTTTGCACCATACGTTCAGCTTGGCCATTTGAACTTGGGTGATAAGGTGCTGTAGTGATGTGACAAATGCCGTTGCGGTCCGCAAACTCTTGGAACTCTGAGGATTGGCTCAAAGGCAGTGCCATTGTCTGAAACTATGACATCAGGCAATCCATGCGTTGCAAAAAGCAACCTCAGTGTGTTTATAACTGCTGACGATGACATAGAACTCATCAGGGATACCTTCAGCTATTTGCTGTGTGCATCCACCACTATGAGGAATACCTTGCCTTGGAAAGGACCCGTAGGGTCAAAATGCAGCCGGGACCATCTTTTCATTGTCCACTCCCAATGATGAACTTTTGCTTTATTGGGTGCATGACGTGACATCTGACAGGTTCTGCATGCTTTGACAGTTTCCTCTATTTCTCCATCCATGCCCGGCCACCACACATAACTCCTTGCAAGCCCTTTCATGTGCACGATGCCCAGGTGCGCATCATGTAGCATAGCCAGTACCTCCCTCCGCGCCGAGCTAGGAACAACCACACGACTTCCCCAAAGCACACAGTTCTTATGCGCGGAGAGCTCATGGCAGCGTGAAATGAATGGCTTAAACCGGCTATCAGGTGTCTCAGCCGGCCACCCATGCATTACCCAACGTAGCACTCGTGACATGACAGGGTCCTTAAGTGTACAGCTGGCAATTCTTTCAGCATGCATGGGTGCATCTGGGACCATCTCCAGTAATAATACTTCCAGTGGTGGAGGTGTCACAGCATCAGGTGCGGGTAGAGGTAAGCGACTCAGGGCATCAGCATTTCCCATTTGCTTCCCAGGCCTATAGCATAACTCAATCGTAAGCCCCCACGATCAAACTCCAACGCAGCATGCGTGGTGATAGCATAACCGGCATGGGCTTGGAATGGTGCAAGAGTCCAAGGAGGGGCTTGTGGTCTGTAAAAATCACGAAATGGCAGCCTGCTAAATACTGGTGGAACTTTCTGACAGCAAAAACCACCGCCAATGCTTCCTTATTGATCTGGGCATAATTCCGCTCCATGGTGGTCATTGTTCTGGAGGCAAAGCAAACGGGCCTTTCCTGGCCATCACGCTCTAAGTGAAACAATAAAGCCCCGAGGCCATAGGGTGAAGCATCGCAAAACACTGCTAGGGGTTTCTTTTCATCATAATGCGCCAACACCTTATCCATTTGCAGCAACTGTTTCGTCTGAGCATACGCCATCTCATGCTTTGCTTCCCACCGCCAAGGGATGGACTGGTCAAGAAGACAATGCAGAGGCTCCAGGACGGTGGCCTTGTTAGGGAGAAAACAGCTGTAAAAGTTAAGAAGCCCCAAGAATGCCTGAAGCTCTGTCTTGTTCCGTGGAGATGGAGCCTTTTGGATAGCGTTCACTTTTTCACAAGTTGGTTTAATTCCTTCCTTATCCACATGAAATCCCAAGAATTCCACTTGATTCGCTGCAAAGATACTTTTCTCTTTTTTTAGTCGTAACCCTGCTTCCGCGAAACACTTCAATACGGCCCTTAGCCGTGCATTGTGTTCCTCCACAGTCTTTCCTGAAATGAGGATGTCATCCAGGTACGGTTGGACACCTGGGATGCCTGCGAGCAAGGTATCCATAAATCTTTGAAATATTGAGACAGCTGTTGACACTCCAAACTGTAAACGTCGAGTCCGGAAAAGTCCACGGTGAATGTTAATAGTCAGTAAGTCAGCTGCTTCGTCATCAAATGGGAGCTGCTGATAAGCTTGTTTCAAATCATGTTTTATGAAAACTACTCCCCCTTCCAGTTTTGAGAACAACTCAGATGCTGTGGGAATGGGGTACACATCAGGCTTAACAACTGCGTTGACGATAAAGCGATAATCCCCACAAACCCTTAGACCCCCATCCTTTTTCGCTACAGCTACTATAGGAGTGGCCCACTTTGCATGCCGCACTGGTTCAAAAATCCCTTGAGCCACTAATTTATCCAGCTCTTCATCGAGTTGTGGCCGTAAAGCAAAAGAAACTGGACGGGCTTTGAAGAAACGTGGTGTCACCATGGGATCAATGTTAATTGAAATTGGGGGCATTCTGCAAACCCCAATGTCCTGAAATACCTCCGCATATTCAGTCAGTATTTCCTCTATGGCCTGAAACTGCACTCTGTGCACCCCTTCAACTGATATCCCAAGGGCATCAAACCAATCTCGTCCCAGCAGACTAGTGCCCTGGATCCTGATAACAAACAAAGGCAGTGTGTTTTTTGTCCCTTTGAACAGCACTTCCACAAATATTCTCCCTTTTACTTCCAAAGTTGCTTGCGACCACTGCTTTAACACTCCGCTGTCTGCATGCATTTCAGGGGGTTGAGAGGGCCATAGTGAGCAGTAAGCGTGCTCACTAATCAAGGAGCATGCTGCTCCTGAATCCACTTCCATTGTGTGTGCTTGTTTGTTCAGTATTACAGTGGCCAAATATGGCTTATGCCCCCCCCCCTTTTTTTTATTTGGCAGTTGTGCTGAAAACAGAATACTCATTTTGCTGGTCGTGAGTTACAGTGTTTGTCGGTTGTTCGGCTGTGACCCCTGCTGCCTCCTTGTTGTTACCATATCTTGTCTTGGTTAAACGCACTCGAGCAATGTGTCCTCTTTTTTACAATGATGGCATACAGCAGTGGAAAATCTACAGGCTTGTGGAAAATGCTGACCGCCACACCTGTAGCATGGTTTGTCACGGTTTTGAATTTCACCTGTAGTTGTTACTTTGTGTGCTGATGCGTGTGTATGGGCTGCATAATGCACTTCATCTTGAGACAGTGATTCATGTTGTTGCTTCCGAAGTAGGCGAGCATTTAACAATGCTGTTTCTGCAGCTAATGCCCTTTCTTCTGCCCCTTTAAATGTGAGCGTAGGTTCCGCCAGTAGGCATCGCTGCAGCGCTTCATCCAAAACCCCGCATACGATTCTATCACGCAGTGGACTGAGAGACGCCGAAGTTCAGCGATGTAGTTAGAAATGCTTTGATTAGGTTTCTGCTTACAGTTATGAAAGTGAAATCGCTGAACGATCTCTGATGGCGCTGGCTGTAATGACGTTTTAATGCAGCCACAATGTTTGCATAAGTCACTGTAGAGGGATGCGTTGGCGCGATAACAGAACGTAACATGGAATATGTCTTTCCGCCACACACACTAAGCAGTACAGAGCGTTTCTTCGCGTCGTCCTCAATGTCATTTGCATGGAAAAAACATTCCAGTCTTTCTATATATTCTTCAAAAGAATTGCTTGAGCATTCATCAAACTCTTCGATACGGCCGAGCATCGACATGGTTGCAGCGTTCACTTATCTGCACACAATCGGTCCAAATCCGCTTGTCGTCAGTGTAATATACTCGAATAACAGGAGGCTGAGGTGTTCGTAAATCTTTACTGATTAGATAAAACGGAACATACAAATTCGGCCAGCCGCTGCGGTAAAACTAAACTAAAACTTCCCCTTTCCCTGATGGGTCTACTTAACATGCCCCTCCCCATCGTCGCTCTCTTAAAGGGGCTTCATTTAAGGCAACTTACAGTATATAGTCAAAACACTACAGATAGTAAAGTGACAATAAATTGAAAACCAGTAGGTCAGCTGTACAAAAACATGTAGTTTGAATTAATCTATTAGGTTTTATGCAAAAGACATTCATATATTTTTAAAAACAATTGCAGGAATTGCTTTTGCAATTGAATTGCAATTTTTGCTATAATATAATAAAATAAATTATCATGCATTCCAAGATAAGAAAAACCTACCCAAAGCAGTTTGTGTGAAAATCCACAGGATTTCAAAGATGACCTGTATTCTCTTTTTGAACAGTTCTCTCTTTGTACTTGCTATAGATCCTGGTCACGAGTAACAAGAAACTACAAGAACGAGATGAAGCCCCTTTTTACAGCACTAATAACAGCTTTACTGAGAAATAGAGGAAGTTTTATGGTTACTGTTGCAATTGCTCACTTTGTCCCAGCCTATCCCAGGAGGCTTAGGGCACGAGGAAGGGTACACACTGGACAGGGTGCCAATCCATCGCAGGGCACACACACATACACACACTCACACACTCATTCACACACTAAGGGCAATTTGGGAACGCCAATTAGTCTAACCTGCATATCTTTGGACTGTGGGAGGAAACCATAGTACCCGGAGGAAACCCACCAAGCACGGGGGGAACATGCAAACTCCATGCACACAGAGACGGGAATTGAGCCTGGCCTGGAATCGAACCTGAACCCTGGAGGTGCAAGGCGACTGTGCTTTGTGCTGCAGGCTCTCTCAATGATGCCTTTACATAAGAAGCTCATATGAGGGTTGGTTACCAATCAAGTACATAAATAACATTAAAAGAACTGTATATCCAACTCAGTGGATACTGCTGTTGGCCAAATGTTGGTCCAACGATGTTGCCTTTGCTGCTTTTATTCTCCGTGATAAGCTACGACACTTCTCTAAATTTGCTCTGTTGGCTGACCAATGCTGTGAGTGTGTGTGCGCATGTCAGGAAATATCACCACATTCCATGTTTGAAAAAAGTGTACAAAGACAAACATTGCTTTTTTTTGCTAGTTATTTGTGAGTATAATTCTGTTTCCTAAATAGCGCCTATAGAACTATGAATATTTATTGATCAATGATGACTAAATAATTTGTATAGAGAATGAGACAGAGAAACAACAAATTGTCTATTGTCACTCATGCATGCTAGTATGTGCTGAACACAAACACGTTGTATGCTGCCAAAAGACTTTTAACAATAATACTGGAAATATATGTCCTATTATCATAAATTATATCTAAATAGATTGTACAATGTTGATAATGTGTAGTTATTCATTAGTAAGACACTCTTGAATGTCACACAGAATTTTTTTCTTATGTATTCTAAATGATAAATGTTTAATTCATTGTGCTTTGCGCTTAACTGTGAACACTGTCTAACAGGTCACTAGATGGCGCTTATCGCTGGAGGAACCTAAAACCCCACTGAGACTAGGTGTTGTTGATTATGTCCTAAAGCCAACGCTAAGCTAAAGTTTTGTGCCTCTTTGCTCCTAAGTACAGGTGCGTTAATATTCCTCCAAATGAGAAGTAAATACCCTTGAGTAGGACATAAGAGTGTTGAGAATCCGTGGTGGAAACATGAAACCATGAATGCAGTTAATAGTTTTGCTGTAGTGTGGTGAGAAAGATGTTTAGCACTATAATGCTAGGCTAATCGACCTGTTGCCAGTGAATACAGTAGAGGTAGCATACAGAGCCATAGTGAGGGTAGAACCATAGTGATTGTTGCCATATAAGTGCCAGAAATGTTACATTTGTTTTCTTATTATTGGCAATGATGAAAAGAGTCTAAGTTTGCCATTATCTACATAACCAACGTTGGGCCAACCTTTTGATTATTCACTGAACAAACATTGCGCCGAGCTTGTGATTATCTACTGAACCAACGTTGTGCCGATATTTGCCCACCTTGCCATTATCTACTGAACCAACATTTGGCTAATGTTGGGCCAACCTATGTTTGGCCTTGGCAATGAGCCAACGTTGGGCCAATAGACAAAAGGACATTGGGCCAACCACTGATGCCAACATTGTATGCACTTCCCAATGTATACACTGCTGTTGTACATTGCCCAGCATTGGACCTTCAGCAGTGTGTTATCTGGGTCTACATGCGTTTTGGACTGTGAGAGAAAGACAAAGAGAAAGTCCATCAAGCGCAGGGAGAACATGCAAACTCAACACACAGAGCCAAGACCGGATCTAAACCCCTGTATCTGGAGGTGCATGCCATTACTGCCAAACACTAGACCACTGTGCCTCCTATTCAGCCACTGTGCCTCCTATTTAGCCAATTTATTGTTATACAAACAAATTCTCATTCTCAAACTCTCATATTAACTTACAAAATATACATGTGAATATCAGTTAAATAACAGAGTATGAATGCCGCATTTCGGAGATTGAATTTGTAGTTCTGACAGGTGGATGCAATGGCGCTATCTTTTGCATATATTATATGTAATCTAATTGGGGTATGTAGTACAGTAATCTCCCTTTCAGACATGCACTTTTTACCGATATTCTTATGGCAATTTAACATGTTAGTTATTTCCATAAAAGTCGCTCCAGCAGGTTTTTAAGGTCAGACTTCACATTTACATAATTTATATTAACATTTATGTAGTATAACCTTAATGGATCATTTCCAACATGGAACAAGTGTTATAACATTTATGGTCAGGCATACACAAGATTACAACATACTGACTGATATAAGCCCTAGTTATGGGTAGTGGGCCTACCAATCATGACAGTGTAGGAAATGCTTTAAAAGCTGCAAGGAAAGTTGCCAGATTGGTTGTATTTCTGCCTAATAGGGCTATTTTTATCATATTGGCATGGGAAAAAAAACATGTTTTGGGATGTAGTAGTGAACATAAGGATCATCTTAACAGTTTCTAAGTCTTATGTTGTGTTAGTTTGTGGGTCACACTCATTATGTTCCTGGTCACTTTTAACAGGATGATTTTATTTAATTATCAATCCACAATAATACATATATCATTACCTAATGTTGTATTAGATTTTTTTATCAACTTTAGCTCTTGTAAACATGCTTTGAACTTGTATTTGGCGTGTTTGTCCTGCAGGCCTTATTTACCTGAGCTCATGCCACTCATTATTTTGACTATAACAAATACTTATTGTAAAACCTATTGTACTATTTATCACATTTTATCACAAAACTTAAGAAGATACATTTTTTAAAACTGTGCAACAAAATAACAACTTTTGTGTTCCCGGTCAAAATTGACCGGTATGATATATTGCAAACACCCACCCGACATACCATTTTTATATTTTATAAAAATATTTCTACTTTATTGTATGTTTTCAAATGCCATGTGTGAACAAAGTCATTGAACCTCAAGAGAAATTAATAAAATTTACTGGACTTTTTTTTAAAGAGGAAACTTGTAAATCGGTCAGGTTTGACCGGAACACAGCATGAGGGTTAAGCATTCTTTGCCAAAAAACTTGACAAATCCCACTATGACACTGTGTTCAAAGATGGAACAAATTCATTCCAGAACAACCAAAAAAAGTTATTTTGTATACCAAAGGACAGTATTTCATGTTGTAATGGTTACAAAGTTATATAAACTATTTCAACAGTTCTAGATTTTTTCCCCTTTAACATTCAATAAAAATATATCAGACTCATTATGCCTGGTATGTTTTCATGTCTTAGGTAAAACAGGACATATTTCAAATTGTGTGATAGTACATGTGATCCAAAAATGGATGGTGTAAAACCTAAAAAAAAATATACTCTCCCTGCTCTCTGAGACATTTATTAAAGACTAATCATCCATTTATTGATGTGAGATAGGCTATTTAGACATTTTTAGACATAAATATTCAGACATAAAAAGATCCTACACGACAAACCCAATAGAGCTGCACGTTTCTCATCTAAGATTAAGGAAGGCTCAACACACTTCCTGATTCATGAGTGAAGCTTTATACATCATCATCATCACCCTTCTCTCTTCTTGATACAAACTGTGCCATGGGACATCACTGGAAATTAGGTCACATTCTCCAAACTCTTGGTATCAGGCATAACATCACTTCATATGACCAACAATCATATGATGGAATACACAGAATCCTGCATAGCACTCCAGAAAGAGACTGATAGATGGAAGGAAGTGAGCCTGCTGACCAGGCTCCCTGCTCTCCATGGGGTGTAAGACTTTCAGCACACAGCCCAGAGGTGTTTAGGTAGAAGAGGTTCCCCATACCAACTGCAAGTAAGGGACAAAGTTAATTTGTTTTAACTTGATATTATTGCTTCCTGATTGCCATGTTATGCTTCCTGATAGCCAGAGCTTCATCATCTAGTGATCACTGTAGTTCATCATACAGTGCTCACTGTAGTTGACGTCTCTGTGTACTCCTTTTGCAACCATGATTTTGTGTTTGTTTTCCTAGCTGTTTCTAGACATGCAATCCTTATCCACATTGGTCATGTATGACAGAGAAACCATACTAGAGATTGATAAACAATTTTGTGTTTTTACCCTCAAGTTTTTGGATTTGAATTTTTCCATCTACTAGAACTTTTTGCCAGCAGTGGACTTGAAGAAAGGAGCAATTGAAGAGAGGTGGGCTACATGCTAGGCTAAAGGGCAGGGCTAACAGACCCTAAAACCTTCTGCTTGCCAATGTCTGATCTTTCAAAAATAATTTGTATTAAAATAAAGATGGATGAACTCAGAACTAGGATAACGTCTCAGCAAGATGTTGGAACCTGGCTATCGGACAATTTCCTGGAATCAGCTGTCACTACACATAACCTCCACTCATTGCATCCAGCAAACTCAAAGCTGGGGGAACCTTCATTTACATTAATAATCGATGGTGCTCAGATGTGTAGACTGTTAGGAAATGCCATTTCAATAATGCAGAGTACCCAATAATGAAATGTAGACCCTTTAATTTATCAATAGATTTTACCACTGTTTTTACTGTCTGTTTACATTCCTCCGTGGCATAACTTGGGAAATTGTATGAGGCTATACTGTAAATGCACAAGAAACCACCACCACCATCATTATTCTTTTCACAATTAAAAATACAGTACCATTATTCCATTGGATAAGAGGGCAAAGCCAATTGACTAAATGACTGCCTGAATGTAGAATTGATTCTTATACTGATACAATGCTTCAAGAGCATCATTTTCACTTTCAGAGTGTCTCAACCATAAATCAGTGCTTCCTTCATTACATGATTAATAAATTATATTTCAACAAACTGGTTATGTCTTTCTCTAAGCATTTTCCCCAATAATATTTGAAAAACTATATTTTGAATCATTTATGTAGTATGCAAAATGACATTTAAAGTATAATAAAACACTATTTGCTAAATAAATGTATATATATATATATCTTCAAGTATTGTTATATGATATTTCTCTCAATACACCCATCCCCACATTACCTAGAAAACAACTTTTAAAGCTACATGTTAACAGTGATAATGGTAAAGTGAAGTCTGCACATGGATAACCAGTAGGTCAGCCCTACAATAATGTTTTAATTAAATCATTTATTAAAATGTATATTTTAAAAAAGATATTGCAGAAAGCGTATAACATAATAAATTAAAGAATCATGCATTCCAAGAGGAGAAAAACCTACCCAAAGCAGTTTGTGTGAAAATCCACATGATTTCAAAGATGACCTGAATTTTCATTTTGTCCCGAAAACAGATTTCTATCTGTACTTGCTATAGATTCTGGTCATGAGTGATAAGAAACTACAAGCGCAAGATGAAGCCCTTTTTACAGCTCTATCAATAGCTCTACTGAGAAATAGGGGAAATTCTATGGTTACTATTGCATTGTTCCTGTATGTACTAATCAACTACTGCCAGATGAACTGAATAACATTAATTGTCAACTATACAGCAGAAAACTGGTGACAGAATCATGGGCACTCAAGGCTTATCCATGCAAGCAGGGACCAAAGCACAACTTATCCAGTAAAAAGCCAATACAGCACAAATGAGGAAAAAAGTTTTTGCTGGCCATAATAGAAAGGCACCAGAACACTTAGTGCATCACAGTCCACAACAAGAAGAACTCAGTAGGCAAAGAGTTCAAGTCGACCAAATGAGCCTGATCTACGAAGGCCCCCACCATTGCACCCAAAGCATCCGCTGGCAACATCCTTGTGCCAGACACCGCAGCACACCCCAGAGGCCCTCATGCGCCCGAAACACCTCTCAATCTCAAAATCTATATGGTTTTAAGGTTATGGGTGATTCATATAGAATTTACTGGACAGAAAGAAAAATAGGGACAGAATGCAACAATAAGAATTTTCTGGAGCTAGACAATAAACAGCTATCTGTTTCCTTGAACAAGGTCCTTCACCCCCAAGTGCTCAGATAAAATCAGACGTCAAGCTGGTAAGTGAGAATTTGTCACTTCTGCATTTAGCAACACTGTGGTTTGAATGTTCTTTAAGGAAATATTTTTTGACACACACTTTCATGATATATAAACCTCTCACAGCCAGGACATGTTGGTCATCACAGTCACCAATGATGGATCATTTTAGACAACAATATCCTTAGTGTCCAATATCATGACTTTAAGTCTAAGTACACTTAATATGTTTTCATGGTAATTCATTTTTGTTTGTTTGTTTTTTTTCTTTAGTTTATCCAACTTGAGGTTTAAAACCTATTTCTTTGGGTTAATTTTTTATTATTATTTCTAGACATATTTCACATCACTACAGCACTGACTCTTAAAAGCTGTTTTTTTAGGCTAAACAATGATTTATTTTTAGCATCTGAAAAGCCACAGCTCTCTTGAAATGAAACTACAGTACAAGCAGAGCAGACCACCTACTTGCATCATTGTAACATGGCCTCTTCTTTATCCATGAAACTCTTTAATGCCGAAATGTATTTTTATTTTATTAATATATTTTTGTCTAAAAACTTATGCAGTGTTCACTTCTTATTTCCAGCCATGTGTAAACTAACCAGTCAAACAATTAATATAACTTGTGTCAAATATGTTAAATAAATCGGCATAAAACATTCTATTGCTTGTAATACCTACTGTACAAGGTTTCATGACCTTGTAAAGCACCTGAACACAGCCAATTAATTGTACAATTATTTATCCATTATTAATTTATACTTTCATTCCGGTAAAAAATACAAACATTTTAGATTTCTGCAGAACTTAGGTTGCGTTTAATACTTTGTTGTTGGTCGCCACAACGGACCATCCGATCCACACACAAGTTTGGCACAGGTTTTTACGCTAGATGGCCTTCTCTTGTAACCTTCCCATTTTATCCGGGCCTGGGACCGGCACTGCATCTAGTGGCTGGGATTTGGCGAGAAACCTACCACAGAGCCACCAATGCCCTAATTGCGTGTCATACTTTAAAATACTGTTTGTTGAATATATGCCACAAAGAATTTCTGCAGTTCTGAGGGAAAAAGGTAACCCAGTAAAAGCAACAGACTATACCACAGCATATGACTTAGAAAATGGTATAAATATTTGTAGCTTGAGGTAATTCCCGATCAGAAAATGTTATCTTTTTTAAAACTCATGATGCTCTTTTAGGCACTATCATTGAGATATCTGTAAAGATCCTCCAGGTGAGAATCCATCTATGCATAGAATCCATCTATCTATACTTCCTACTGACAAATCAAACTGAGATGTCTATGTATACCACATATGACTATGCATAACATCTCTTGACTTGTAAGTGAGAGCTTGTCATCTGTGTGGTCAGCAACACAATGGTTTAAATGTGGTTTATAAAACATTTTTTATTAAACAACATTTTATAATGGTAGTAAAAGTACAATATTACGAATTAGCAAAATTAACTTAATCCCAGTCCCCGTATTTTTTTTTTACCAATAGACTATAACACAGAATATAGACTATAACACAGCACGAATGATTCAGAAGCTACAGTTAAACTTATAGGAAAAATTTGTAGTTGAAAGACAAAAAGATCTTTAGACATGACATGCTGACAGATCATAAAATTTGAGGGGTTAAAAAATGTTTGTGTTTCTAGTTAGTATAATCAGAGCTATGTTTTAAAGCAAAATTAAACTGACCTCCGAGTTGAGCATGAGGCCTATCATGTTCAGTCATCTTAAAATCAGCAAAATTGTGTAATAATAGTAGTAGTAGTTGCAGTAGTTATCAGCATCAATAGTAGTAGTGAATGCCCCGTGTGGTCAGCTTGGGACGCATGTGGTATATGGGGACGGTTCCACTTTCCACAAAGATGGTCCTGGCCTCGGCTGATGCAGACAGCTGTTCTCTAAGGACTCGTGACTGCAGTCACTCGATAGTTCAGGACTGGAATTTCCTGCGTTCTACCTGAGCCTCCAATAACTGGACTCTATAACTTAAACAGATCTCCTGTTATACTGAACTTCCAGTCCCACACAGTATGACTGCAGATCAATCCCTGCTCTCTGTTTTACCCACATGAGGATGGGTTCTCTGTTAAGTCTGGTTCCTCTTAAGGTTTCTTCCAACTGCCATCTCAGGGAGTTTTTCCTTGCCACTGTCGCGATCGTTCTCAGCTTGCTCATCATGGACAGTCTTATCATTTTGATTCATACACATTCACATTTCATACAAACTTAAATAATTCTTTTGATTGTGTAAAGCTGTTTTGCAACAATGTCAATTGTTAAAAGCGGTATACAAATAAAATTGAATTGAATTGAATAGTGATCTACAATCTAAAGGTACATCTACAGTAGTAGGGGAAAGGGGGGCAGGTTGGCACAGGGGCAGGTTGGCAGACCCCTTGTGGTGAGAATATAGGAAGAAGAGTTCTGTGTGAGGTAATCACTTTTTATGCATGTGAATTGTTGATTCCAGGAAAACAGCTTTTTTGCATGTCTGCATAATTTCTGCTGCAGTGGGCCAAATGCGTTATTCTAAAGTTGCTTCAGTGCAGCAAGGAAAAACAGTTAGTGCTTACAATTTACAGCTTCATCTAGTTAATTTTTATAGGTTACGGGAAGAGGAAATATATTAAGTTTAAGGGCGCTAAGTGGGAAAGCACATGCCTTGTGTTGCTTTAATGCAATTTGGAAAATATGGGCCAAAGGCAGGCTGTGGCAGGTTGGCACAGTGATGGGTCTGATTGTCACACTGTGTCAACCTGCCCCAGATCATAGAAATGCAGTGTTTCATGACATATTATCACATATTCAGCTTAAATATAGAACATGCCCAGTATACGTATTATTAACATTTAACACAATTATACACATAACAGATGATTTTAACACCCTTTTTCAGATAGTTCGAATTACGTCTGTAAAAGTGACTGAACTTCATACCCAAAGAAGGCTTTTGCTGCAGCATATCAGATAATAATAATGACACAACAGTTGCAGTTGCAGACTGGTTGGACTTCTGACAGTGTTGTCTATTTTGCATAGTAGAAGTGTAAAATAAATGCAGTTGGTTGGCACAAAGATTTTCTCCTTGAATATCTCCTGAGCATATTACACAGCAAGATCATTTTGTAACTGGTATTGTAGGTTATTCATGAAAGTCTTGTTTGAGACTTATGCATAATAAATTTGATCCACAGCCTTAATGCAGGACTCCAAATGTTTGGGCCAACCTGCCCCCTTTCCTCTACCTATAATATGTCCTACATTACCTCCAATAAAAAAATATATTACTTATACCGTATATCAAATAAAACCTTTCCTTGTGATGCTCTTTTTGGCGCTGTCATTGCTATATCTGTCCAGATCACCAGGGCAAGCAGTGAGCCTCATCACTTCCTTTTTCTCTGTCTGAGAAAAACCTTCTGTGTCACTGTCTTTCCTTCCAACTGACAAATCAAACTGTGCTGTCAGCACTACATACAACACATGCAGACATTTGAGGACAGGAAAAAATGGAGAAATGAGGGTCACATTCATAATTACAAGTGACTTTAATCTGACGCTAATGTGGACAGTCAGTCCTCTGTAACAGCATGTACAGTATGCACACATGGATACGTCTCTGGCATCACAAGTACATGTAACCAAACAATGGCTAATATTTCAGAAAGAAAAAAAAATATTGGGATTTTGCTCTGGATATAATGCAGCATTGGGAATTTTTTTGTAGTTATAAAATAAACAGCTTTATTCTGACTGTTTCTTGATTAACTTTAGGCATTTTAATGTGCACAGCATAGTTCTCTTGACTTGTAAGTGAGAACTTGTCAGGTCAGCAAACACTGTGGTTTAAATGTCTTTTAAAGAAATATTTTTCTCACACCCACTTACATGGTCTTTTACATATACATTTCTCACAGCAGTCAGGACATTTTGGTCTGTTCAGCTTTCTTCCTGCAACTGTCCTCAAGTGTGCATACTACAAACATTAATTAAAATTCTGATGCTGACCCATGTCCACTTCTGAAAACACCTACAATGGACATGTGAAGATCAGAACTGGACCATGGAGCAATGGAAGAAGCTTGTCTGATCTGATGAATCATGAATTTCTTTTGCACCATGTGGACAGCCCATGTATGCATGTCACTTACCTAAGGAAGAAATGGCACTATGGAAGGTAGACAAGATGACAGAGGCAGTTTGATGTTCTGGGCAATGTTTCACTGGGAAACCTTCGGTCCTGCCATTCATGTGGATGTTACCTCCACCCGTACCACCTACCAAAACATTGCTGCAGACCAAGTACCCTCCATTCATGGAAATGATATTCCGTAATAGCTGTGACATCTTTCAGTATGATGATTCGCTCTTACACTAACCCTAACCATAATCCTAGATCTGAATCCGAAGAACAAACAAGTTTAAAATCCACCTCACAATTTATGGGAGTTATAACGTAATGGCTATTTTGGTAAGACAAGTGTTTGCTAGTTTTTGTTTGTTTGTTTGTTTTTAATTAGCTTGTTGTGTCTTGCCTTGATGCTTGTCTTTTGAAACCAATCCCAGCAATCACTTTCCACTAACCGTACAAGTTGGGAGACTTATGAAGACAGATGAATAATCTGCACTGGCATGTGTGCACATTCAGTTGAGCGTGTTTTTTTTTTTCAAAAAGATGAAAACCACAATAAAATTCTTCTCCATACTGCATATTGTAAAACAACACTGCTTTATTCAAGAGCAAATATAAAAACTGAGAGTTACAGTAACATGTTCAATTAATTATTACAATACATAACTATAGAAAACGCTAATACAAACAATGCAATGTAAAACACTACCCATCTATCTGCAGATATTTTTTTGAGGGGGAAAAGTGTTTGACTTTGATCACTGCAACAGAAAGGAAAAAAATCTGCCCATGTATTTAGCAGAAGTTTAAACCTCAGGCATCATATTTCACAAACTGAACGTTTTAGTCATCATAAGCTGAAAATTCACTTGTAAAAGAACAATATTTAGCATTCTCATCATTTACCCTACAGTATAAATGTATTACATGCTAGCAATAAAATATAGAAAACAATCACAGATGTATTTTCACGT
>JAOVVA010221385.1:0-22204 GCA_028565275.1 Leiocassis micropogon | reverse complement strand
CGAGAGCCAGGTGTCTTTAGGTAACCAAAAGTGAAACTGAAACTGGTAGAGGAGGAGACTGCTGTAATTGAGGTTTTGAATTTTTTATAATGTTCCTCATCATCCTCAACAGACTTTGAAACTGAAAATGTTTTCTGTGCAACAAAACTCAACACTTTTATTTATGATCCTATTTTTTCTAATAAAAACTCAACGTGTTATTGATACTAAATTACATACTTAAATTAATCTAAACATCTAAAAGTATCAGTTTACAATATGTCTTCCTTCATTTGAAAAAACTGGAAAATGGATTTTTCTCATTTTGATGTCAAAGTGTCCAACTGAATATCTAGTACTCCTTACTTTAAATGTATAACATTTTATCATTCTTTCAATAAAATAAAATTGTTTATATTTTTAAATGTAAAGTACTTTCTAATTACTTTTCTCTTACTTGAAAATAAAATTATTCTGTTTAATGAAGCTGGATGTTGTAGCCGTTCACAAAAGAAAACCATCAGAATTTGATGTGTACGATTTGGCTCACCTCTTTCAAAAATAAAGTCTTGTTCAAAAAAATCTCAGTGCTTTGCCCAAAACATTTTCTGTAAAAATGAATAAAAAAAAAAAAATGTTTATCGAATAATCAACGCCTTGTGTACCTGTAATGCCGATCACGCTCCTCCGAGGCTGGAAGAAGTGCAATACTGTGTTTAAACGCGCATACGATATCCAGTAGATGCTATCGTTCTGTAGTTTTGGTGGTAATCGTTATTTGCCTGTGCATTTACCTACAAGGGTATAGAACCTCTGAGTCGTTCTTACTGAGGTTTTAGTTTTATTTTAGTCACTCGCCCTTCCACTGACGTCTAAAAACATTCCTATGACATTACGGACAACATACATACACTTTATCATCAGATTCCACCGCAAACAAAATTAGAAACAAACACAAAAAGATTAAAAGATAAAAAAAATGTACTGACCAGAACTTCTTCTGTGATGGTTAGTGGTTCACAATTAGTCGCAGTGTAAGATTGGTCAGCTGACTTCTCTTAAATACCGTCTGTAGGTTCCCGTTTTTTGTCATAATTTTATATATGATGGACTACCAGTTTGTCCAGCTGAGCATGTGTTTAGGCATTCAACCATATGGAAGTTAATGAATATATAAACAAACTTTTATGTTTTCCTTTCATTTTTATCACCAGCATCTATGTTTGTAAATTTTTAAACTGTTACATCTCTAACAGAGGGGCTCGTGCAATGAGCACACTGTATAACTATAACGACAGCACCAAGAGTCCTTACGATGATGATAATTATAATGGTGTTAATAATAATATTAAGAAGAAGAAGAAAAAGGATTGTTTTTGACCTACAAGTACTGTAGAGAGAAGAATGCACTCATGAAACAAAGAAGGCAATAAAGAATGAAGGTCTAATGTACTCTTCCATTGAAAGAAACAAAGACGAAAAAACCAGTTGGTGCCCTAAAACAATATGGGCTTTACAGATAATTGCAGTAGTTTTGAGGGCAAGGCTGTTCACAATCTGCACTCTAAAACTAAAAATAAAACTGTGGTTTAGTATTTTTTTTAAAAATTTTTATGAAACACTATAATATATATATATATATATATATATATATAAACACTAAAATATTGTAGTTGTAAAATCGTCTAAAAATGAGTAGATGTCATTGAAATTCAACATAAGTGAAACTGAAAGCTAGACCATTATTTAACAGGCAAATGTGTCGCTGACAGGGACAGAGTTTGTAGAGAGAGTTAAAGCGTTAAAGCTAAAAATAAGCTGATCGGCTTTAATGTAATCAGTGATATAATTTTTTTAGGTCGAAGCCCATGTACATATCTGTCTGTAGTTTTATACAGCAGAACTCTCTAACTTATTAATACAAAGAAATCACATTTTGCAAGCTTAAGTATTATGTTTAGAATAATAATTTAAAAAAATCACTTATACCATGTCAGCGCTGTTAACAATCCCAGTAAAATATTCAGTTTATCTTTTCTAATTAATATCTATTGGTGCAGATGTTTGTTTACATTCAGCAAGTAGCGCATTAGTAGCTTATTTTAAAGTAGATTATTAAATCCAGCACATAACTGTTCATGACATCACTTTTACTCAACAACTCAACATTTTGATTTCTCTTATGGTGCAGACAAATATCTATAGTACTGCAAAACATGCGGTTTGTAATCCGGCACATAACTGCTCATAACTTCACTTCTACTAAACATCATGATTTCATTTGATGATTTCAGCCCAGACCATCACACAACCACCACCAGTCCCACTTTGTCTTGAACACCTGTTGTATAAAAATTACACCCAGTTTTATTTATTCAACGATATCTTTTTCTATAGAAATTGTGAAAAAAAAAAACATTTTTTTTGTAATTTGTTTCAAAATGTGAAACTCCTATAATTATATTCTAGATTCATTACATATACAGTACAATGTTTCAAGCCTTGTTTGTTTTATTTTTTTATGATTACAGCAAAAATTCAACATCTCAAAATATTTTTAATTTAGAGTTTGAGTAAATTACTGTCCATCCATTATAAATACCATATAGGACTTGATGACCATCACCCTCCACAAGGATCGTAAGATATTTAGAAGATGCAAGTTGATAATAGTTGTTTTTTAAGCATTTATTTTGATATGTCCAACTCAAACTCATATATGTGATTTTCAGAGATTTTATTACGGTAACCTGTTTATTATTGTGATTTACACAGCCCCAGAATCATTATTTAGAGTGTGAAACCCAGGCCAGGGAGCAGAAAAACAGGCTAAACCGACCGTCTGCTAGCTGCTAGCTGAGTCATCACTCAGATTTTACCTTATTGAGACTATGTATGAAAGTTTGTTTCAGTATTCTAATTACAGAAAGAATCCAGAAGATCCTCGGAGAACAGCGTTGATGCCCATTCTAGATTCAGTAGGGGTTAATCAAGAAGTTAATCAAGCTGGACACATTTTTAATCTAATGCTAACATTCTCAATAAATATAGAAAATAGAGGTTAATTTCAAATAAATTGAACAAGGATCATTATCTCATCGCATCAAAATTCTCAACTTGTTAGTAACAATTTTTTTTATCATGCTACCGTGTCAAGTGTACACTCACGTCAGCTTCTGAACTTATCACTTATCTCCCTATGATTGGCAGCTTTACATTCCATTACTTCTGTGTCATGATTGTCTACAAGATTCCGTCTACCTCTGTGACCGGTTTAGGTAGCCAGAGCTTTGAGATCCTAAGAAAGGGCAGTGAACCGGGGAGACAGTGAGCTCTGAGCAGAGTGCTGTGATAAATGTGCACGGCTCACACCTCAACCCTCAGTTCACCTTCCCTTGTTGTTTTGTAAATACTGGTATGCATGGTATTTTTAGTGCATGTGGTACACATCCTGCCAGACTTCAAGGCTCTTGTGTTGAATGCCACTCCTATTCTGCACCTGGAATGGCGCACACTGATCGGCAACGAGCTTGGTGCTGGACACGAGTGAAGTTGCAATGTTAAAGTGTGAAAGGGGTTCTATCTTACCTAACTACTGTATTCTCTCTCTTTCTTTTTCTCTATCTCCCCATATGGCACTTCTGAGGTACCAGTGGATCCTGATCACTTCTCCCCTCTGGACCTTCATGATCCTGGTGCCTCACTTCTACCTAGAGTTCTCATCATATGGAGACTACTCACTGTTGCTGAGGATGGCTCCATGTGGTCTGCTTAAAGATACATGTAAAAACTGAGGAGGAATGCTATGCTGCCTTATGACTGCAGTTGCTCTCAAAGTGTTAGGGGGGCCGAAGAGATGAAACTCTGATGGACAGAGACACTAAAGGACTATAGGGACAATGCTTTATCATCTCAAAATGAAAAAGGTTTTTGCAGAGTGTCGTCAGTGTGGGCAGAATTGTGCTGAATTGGTTATCATCATGCAAGATCACGACGCTCCTGGTCAGTAGTCCTCTGCGGTTTATCCAAAATGTAGTCTTCGGCTTTTCAATAAACGCTTATTGAAACGAGCTCACTGTAACGAGCTCACTGTAACGAGCTCTGTTGATTGTTGGACCTGATTCCTGATAATGTTCCAATACTGGCCCTTGAGAATCCCAGAAAACTGTAAACATTGGTAAATTTTCCAGCTGATTCTTTTGAAGGATTAAGGTTTTCCGTTCCACACGCTGCTGTTTACTCTCAGGCTCGTAGTGATGAATCCATGTCTCATGTCTCGTCACCAGTAATGAGTATCTTTAACAAACTTTCACCAAATTTTGGTGCCAGGTACACCCTTAGGTACCAGGTACACCCTTAGACCACAAAAAAATTCATCACTGCACGCTGCTCTTCTTACGTGCAAATCACAAATTGAGCACAAATTTTTGGCTCCCCATCATATACCATATAGTGTTTCAAATTCTTCTCCTCACATTTAAAGCACTTCATAATCTCGCTCCCCCTCACTTATCAGAGCTCGTTCAGTTCTACACCCTCTCTCGCACTCTTCGCTCTTCTTCATCAAGCCTCCTTGTTCCTCGATCCCCTGTCCACCTGACCACCATGGGCTCTAGATCCTTAAACCGTTTTGCTCTCAGCTCGGGAATTTTCTACCTGAAAACATCCGTAAGATAGAGTCTCCAACCACATTCAAATCTCAACTTAAAACCCATTTATTCATGAGCGCCTATACTACACGATGTAAAGCTGCACTTAAATCAAATCTCCATTTAAATCTCCGTTTGAATCGTCATTTGTTTTTAAAAGTTTTAAATTATGATAATCTCTTGTTTCATTTAATATTGTTTTAATATCACTTACGTTATCTTTGTTATCAATGTTATCTTGTTTTATTGGTTAATTTGTTCTTAGTTTGAAGGTGACCTTGGGTGACCAGTTAAATCAAAGGCATTATTATTATTATTATTGTTATTATTATTATTATTATTATTATCATCATTATTATTATTATTAGTAGTAGTAGTAGTATAATTTTTGACTACTTTGACTACCGTCCCATCCAACATATACTCCTCCCTCTGCGGCTATCACAGAAAATTATTTAACACTTTCAACAGAGCTGGTGGTGTTAACTTTATTTATTACTCCACTGGATCTTTAACAGCGGGTGACAAGGTTAAGATTCTGGTCACAGCAATGTTCCTGGTTTAAAATGCCGCTTTGGATAAAAATCATCTCAGCACTCAGTTTGTAACGCGCCACTTTATGTAACACGTTCACACCTGCACAGCAGTGACTGGGGAGACAGTAGCTTGATCATTTTTGATTGACCCTTGTGTCTGTGTGTATTACAGTAATACAAAATTTATATTTCTGTGAATTTGCTTTGTGCCAACTGAATTGAAAGGGAAAGAAATATATATATACAGTATATAGAAAGAAAGAAAGAAAGAAAGAAAGAAGACACTTTTCTTTCACCAGCAGTTTTGTCCTCCATATTTTCCACTTGCTCTAAACTTGCAATCTGATTGCTTAGAAAATGAAAAAATGCTTGACTCGCTGCTGTGACCAAAAGAAAAAAAAAAAAACAGCCTTCATTTTAACTTTATTGGATAACCTGCGATAAAAGTGTATTCCTGATTTTTTTTTAATTCGCTCTTTTTATCTGCTGATGAAAAGAAAAAAAAAGAAAAAAAAATACCAGAAATTGCTCGACTCCTGTACGCCTTTGAAAAACACAATCATAACATGGCTTTGAAATTCAATAACTGAGGAATCAAGGACTTGTCTTTTCATTCCACAGAAAGAAGCAGCGACTTCCTGACTTTTTCTTCTTCCCGAACTCACCAGGTTACATCACATTTAAGTTCCTTAAGTAAAGTTAAGGGGTTAAAAGAAATGCCAAGGATTAAGGTCAGTTCTCGTTTACTGTGCATGTGCTCATCATAACTCCAGCTATGTATTCTCACAACTCCTTTTGCATGTACATGTGTGTGTGCATGTGTGTGTGTGTGTGTGTGTGTGTGTGCATTCAGTATTCAGACCAGTAAATTCAGCAGTGTGTAGACAGTGTATGAGTCACACAAGCAAGCCTTTGTTTGGCCGCCAAAGCACAAGTCCTTGGCTACAGAAGCAAGAAAGCCATAAAATATGTCTGGAATTGCTTTAAAACGAGTATGAATGGGTCTATGTGAACATATTGAACATTTAAGCTAAAGTTGGTCAATACGTTTATTCATACAGTAGAAGCTTTTTATCTGAAGCAGCTTTTATTTTCTGCTCAATAGTGTCTGTCTGGCAGTGCTTATATTCAAACCAGGAACGTTGCAGTGACCAGAATTTTAACCTCATCACCCGCTGTAAAAGATCCAAAGAGTTAATAAATATGTTGAACGTGTTCAGTAATTTCCTGAGAGCCGCAGAGAAAGGAGTATATGATGGATGGGACAGTAGTATGACACATAGACAACAATGATCCGCAGTTGTATTAAAATTTCTGTTGGCCGCACTGTCTTATCAGCATTTTGCGTTCAAGGCTACTGTGTCTCCCCATTCACTGTTATGCAAGTGTGAACATGTTACATCAGTTTAACTGTAACTGCAGTGCGAGCAAAAACAGAATTGCACGAAAAAAGGAGCAGCGTGCAGCAATTCATGTATTTTACGTGGTCTAAGGATGAACCTGGTGCCGAAACAACTCACAGTAGAGCATAAACAGAATAGATTATTTAGATATCTGCAAACAAAATTTGCACCAATACATTAAGGAAGATGAAAGTTCCTTAAAGAGAAGCATTACTGGTGACGAGACACGGATTCATCACTACAAGCCTGTAGGCATGGAACGGAAACATCCTCGATCGCAGACTGAGGAAAAGTTTAGCTGGAAAAATTATGATCTCTGGTATAATGATCCCACACATACTTTAAAAAAGACCACTCAAAAATCAGAAGGTAAATGGCGTCAAACTAAATGAATAATTCTAGATTTTTATTTAAAACCGTAGCAAAATTAACTAGGAATAATACCACTGCAGAAATCTCCACAACAATAACATGCAGTAGTGAGGACTTGATGAACTTTTTATAACAAAATCGTAAACATTGTGCAAAAACTTCAGGATTTTAAACCAGACAATTTAATTGATGCAGATAATAAGCTAACCATATCAGGCCATACTCAAAGGATCAAAGGATGCAGGCTGCTTGTCAGTACCATGTATTATAAAAACTGCAGCAGGGGGCGGAACTTTTTCTTACAAAACACCAACGTTTTGGACTAGCCTTCCAATTAATGTTCAAGACTCTTCGTGATTTGTGTGAATAGATTTGCCCTAGGGAAAGGAGCAGATGTGGGGGACTCATGGATGTATGTTTAGATGCTGTCTTCCATACTCTCATTGATCACTCAATGAGATGATGAGGTGATGTGATCGGTTGCTTTACATCTCAGGCAGCCCTCATGTCTGTGTTTCCTTCTGGCTCTCTCCTTTAATTATGATGTCATAGTTATTCCTGTCGAAGTCCCTGCTTGCATTCTGCACTTAGTATCACCTTATACATTATGTGACTGTGACCATACCTAACTGTTATCTCTCCTTCTCTTCTCCTCTGTTCTCTTTCCTCTTCCTTTCTCTCTCTCTCTATTTCTCTCTGACAAGCTACCTGAGTCTGATCCAGACCCCCTCTGCCCTCTGGACCTGTCTGACTCGTCCTGGTGCCCCGCTTCTGGTTGGAGATCTTGTTGCATGGATGCCCCATGTGGTCTGTCTGGGATGCGTGTGGTGACTGGGGACGGTTCCACTTTACCATCTAGACGGTCCTGGCCTCGGCTGATGCAGACGGCTGTTCTCTGAGGACTCTCTGACTGCAGTCACTCAATAGTTCAGGACTGGAGTTTCCTATATTCTTCCTGAGCCTCCAATAACTAACTGGACTTTATATTAACTTAAAGACATCATATGTTATATTAAACTTTCAGCCGCCTAACACAGAGTATGACTGCAAAACAATTCCTGCTACCCATTATCACCCAAATGAGGATGGGTTCCCTGTTCAGTCAGGGTTTCTTCCTACTGCCGGCTCAGGGGGTTTTTCCCTGCCCTTGCCTTGCTCATCAGGGAGAATGTGATCATTTTGATTTATACGCATTTTTCACATTTCATACGCATTTCCATAATTTTCTTTTGAATGTGTAAAGCTGCTTTGCGACAATGACTATTGTTAAAAGCGCTATAAACAAATAAAATTGAATTGAATTATTAAACGCAGAGGACTGCTATCCAAGGGCGTTGTGATCCTGACGATGCACGTCTGCACACTTCTGTAGTAAGTAAGGCTTAAAGAAATTTAAGGTTATGTACTAATATGACAGTCTTAACTACCACTAACATGACTTACATTGCTGATAGTGATAAAGTAATAATACTATTTACCATAATAATAATAACAACCATATTCTAGTGGATATAGTTAAATAGTAGAAGACAATAAAAGAGGGAATTTTAGTTATGAATCAGTTATGATGTAATTGCAGCAAAAAGAAAGTGACTATATTAAGGATGGATTCCGTCAGCAAATGCGTCTCTCTCTCTCTCTCGCTCTCTCTCTCTAAGGCTAATGGAAAATTGTAAGACTAACTTCCTCTTAATCAGCAGTAAGTTCAATCAAAGATTGTCAAACTAACTTCCGCTTTGTTCAGGGATTGTGTGTCTACATTTTAGAACAAAAACCAGGAACAGGCATGAAAAAAATTATTTATTATTCATCTGTTGTCATTTATCACTGGCAAGGCTGATAGGGCTATCAGGATCAGAAAAAATAAGTGTGACCATCCACCTGAGCTATAGACGATATCTATAGCTCTGGCGATATCACGATATTACGATGATATACTGATTCCTCATCAAAGATCCGTAAGGGACATAAAGTAAAAAAAAGAGAGTCTTCTTTTTTCGAGAGAGTCTGCTTCCTACCCTAAAGATTGGTTGTATGAGGTGACATGGAGGGGATCCACTTCTTTGAAACGTCAGCAAGACAAAGGAGGAGACTTTAGTACAAAGCAGGAGAGGAACTCCAGACCCCCGTCATCAACAAGAGCCCAGTGGAGAGAGTGGACAGCTTCAGATACCTCGGTGTTCACATCACGCAGGAGCTGACATGGTCCTGTCACATCGACACCGTGGTGAAAAAGGCCCGGCAGCGTCTCTTCCACTTCAGACGCTTGAGAGACTTCAGACTGCCCTCCAAGGTGCTCAGGAATTTCTATTCCTGCACCATAGAGAGCATCCTGACGGGAAACATCACGACCTGGTTCGGGAACAGCACCATGCAGGACAGACGAGCTCTACAGAGGGTGGTGCGATCAGCTGAGCGCATCATCCGCACCGAGCTCCCTGACCTGCACTCGATCTATAGCACACGGTGCTGGACCAAGGCCAGGCGATACGGTTTCCTAATCAGGACAGCACATAGTACTGATCCATTTTGCACATCCACACATATGGTTCTTGCACTCACTCTGGACATTCCGGACATTCTTTGACACTAGTGGCCACCGCACACCTGCACATTCGTGGACATTAGTTACTTACTCCAACATGAGTCACTTTAAATATGTCACTTTCTGGCATATTTGCACCCCCTGGACATTCTGTTTCGCTGATGCACAAAGTCACTTTAAATATGTGAATCATTACACTTTCAGGCATATTTGCACAACCCCTATACATTTCTATTCATATTCAACTTCATTCCCACACAAAAAAATTCCATATATTCTATATTTCTATATTGTACAGCTGATTTTCTTATTTTTCTATATTTTTAATATATTTTTCTTATATTGTATATTTTGTACTGTACAGTTATTTTATTCATAGGTAAATTTACCTTCTATTTTGTTTTTCATATTTATTTTCTATTAATAGTCTTTTATTTTAAGGTCACGGGCACTGCTCGGCTGGTCAAACCATCTCTCAGAGATTGAGGAAGACTTGCATCTTTTCTGTTATATTTGAATGAACTTCCTCTAGATATCTGTACAGCGAGTCACTGGCATCTTTACATGACAACTTAAGACCTGTCGGTTTCTTCAATATTTGTGTTAATCTCCCAGCATCCCCTAAAAAACCCTTCCCAACAGTATTTGACTGATGGTACTTTGTTAGTAACCTAGTAACCTAGTGATGGAGCATCTGCCAAGTGCCTAAATGTAAACGTAAATGTAATCTGGCTTCTCTAACTTTGTCCCCAAACCGTTCTACTTGCACTGTCCCTCTATTGTACTCATTCTTTATCCTGTCCATTCTTGTCGCTCCCAAAGCAAATCGTAGCATCTTCAGTCTGTCACGTCCAGGTCTGCTTCCTGTCTTTTTGTCAGGGGATAATGGGAGATAATGGGAAGAAAAGGCAGGAAACTAGGAAGTGATACGCAACAAGGCAGAACAAATTGTAGTATTTCAAATGAATATTAATTTAAAAAAATTAGATTTAACAAAGAAATGAGGAGGAGCAACACAGTGGTTGTTTGATGTGTAAACCCACGCTGGAAAAGGGAACTGAGCTCTTTTTGTCTAGTGATTTGTTTGAAATTTTTTTGAGAGTTCTCGAAAATTGCCACTATAATGGAAAAGGTATATTGAAAATCAAGGAGATTATGTCTTTTCTAAAAGCTAATTAAATTAAACCCTACAGCCAGAGTGAAGATCATTTTTCACTCTCCGTCATATTTTTATACACTCAGACATTCTACCTAGGAGCTGTTTATCTCAATCAAACAGGTTTTGGGAGGTTTGGAAGAAACTGGAGAACTTGAGGAACCAGGGAGCGTTTCTATAGTAACGTCTAATTCACTGTGACTTGTATGGTTTAAAACCTACAGAAGGAGTCTCCAGTATGAGTGCTTTGTAATATACAGTAACTTTTCCACCATGGACAAGGACAGAGGTGCATTTTGGATACTTTGTAAAAACAAGCAGCAGTTGTTTTTTTTTAACCTTGTAGCTTTATAAAACTGTAGACGTTGGAAACATGATAAAAATGTCAGACAAAAAAAAAACAAAAAAATTTTTGTTTTATTTCTGCCTAGTTATCACATCAAGACTTTGTATAGTTTAACAGTTATTTATCGGTTGTTCTTTAAATGGTAAGGATTTTTTTATTTGAGAAAACGTGTAACATTATGGAAGGAGTCTCCAATGTCAAGACTTCGAAACAATCAAAGAGGACTTTAATTTTGTTTTGTTTTTGTTTGTTTTTTTAAACTCACAATATGTCCTTCTTTAAAACATAAAAAATGCTAGTGTTGGCAAGCAGCTGTGGTATAAGACGTTTAAAACACCTCAAGCTATGCTGTTATAGGAAAATAATCAACTTTGGGCTCGCATCAGTAAATCCGTTTGACGTCAGGCTGCATCACACCGCCTTGTCATTGATTTGTTTTCCTTTAAGTGTTTTATTCCTTACTTATTCATTGTGTCAATTTTTAAAGCAAAAGAATAAGAGAGCTGTATCATTTTGTTTTCCACTGTAAGTTAAAACAAACAAAATGATATTTACCTAATATCACCACATTTTAAGATTTAATAACAGACAAATGAATGAACACATTTTATATATGGATATATTTATTTATTTATTCTGTTTATTAATAATGCACAAGGTGTTTTCTGAAATGTGGGTGCAATCATTTTTACACTCCTGCTTCCTGTGACGCACATATTCACATTTTAATGGGCTCAAGAGAAGTAATTAACGTTGTTAGCAATATTGCAGATGTGTGTGTGTGTGTGTATGTGTGTGTGTGTGTGTGTGTGTGTGTGTGTGGGACGTGTTTTGCATGCAGCTATTCCTTCATCATTAGAGAAATAGGACATGGTCTTGACAGACACGCAGCAGTGTAAATAATAATAATAATAATAATAATAATAATAATAATCAATTATTTGTCACATGTACCTTACAGAACAGTAAAATTTTATATATTTTTTTTACATATCCCAGTTAAGCAAGATGGGGTTAGAGCGCAGGGTCAGCCAGGTTACAGCGCCCCTAGAGCAGATATGGTTAAGGGCTTCGCTTGAGGGCTCAACAGTGGCAAATTGGTGGTGCTGGGGCTCGAAGCCCCGACCTTCTGATAAGCAACCCACAGCATTAACCATTTGAGCCACCTCTGCCCTATAAAACTAGAAGCTCCAAGTGAAAACAACTTTTATTTCTCCCGAAGATCAGCTATTTCGAAAAAAGCAGATTTCTACTTGTCTCACTTCATAAGTACTGAAAATGAGTTCAACCTTTTAGGAGGATGTTCTCAGCCATAGGAACATAATGCACTGGTATTGGATTACATTCTAGTTCTTGCTGAATACTCGTCCGCTCCAACCTTGCCACGTTAAGAACATGTTTAGAGTTAATAAGCTTGTTCCAAGGAAGGGAACTATTCCATAGTGTGCATCCATCCTTGTGGGAACAGTGTGAAGGAGAACCATGTTCGGGAGCAATGATCACATGTCCACATACTTTTGACTGTATATTGTCGGATTAGCTTTTAACGTAGTTGGTTTATGACCCCTGGAGGTTTTGCTTCTTGGACATTGTTCAAGACACTTGGTTTCATTTTGGAGGAGACGATTAAAAATCCAAACAGGGCTTTAATCATAAGCAACATCTCATTGAGGGGTGAGGTGTTTTAGCTTGATACACACATTTTCTTCCACATTTTCTTCCATCCACTTTCCAAGTCTTTTAGGAGATAGCAATGCACCTCACCATAAACGATCACCGACCTATAAAGATTTAGAGTACATAATTAAAACAGGTGATAGAATTTTATACTTTATTAATAATATTCATCCGATTAAAACTTGCTGCAGAAGAAATACAAGTCTGACTTCTCCTACCTATCAGCTTATGCCAGCGTACACACACACACACACACACAGGCTATAGTTAATGCAGTATATAAAGAAGCAGATTTAAACACATACACACACTTCCCCATGCCTGCGTAAGATAGCTGTGGCACCTGAAGGCTTTTTCCATAAATGTGACGTTAATCCTGAGCCCGCACATGGAATACTGAGCATGCTGTTGAAGGAAACGCTGGCCTTATCTTGCACTGCTTAATTTGAATATGGATTCAAAACAGCAGGGGGTACAGCTGCAGCTGTCATTAGCATGCACGCAGTCGTGCACACACACACACACACACACACACACACACACAGAAATTTTGTCAAGAAACCGGCACTTTTACACTCATCAACATGCACATTTGCCCTTTCACACATTGGTACAATTATCATCCAGATTTTTTTCCCCATTAAACTCATTTAGTGTTACAGTTTATGGGTTGTACTATAGCTGATGTTTAATCTCAGCACCTGTATCTTATGGTTGTTCAGTAACCAAATGTTATGGCTCAAAACATAAGGTCACGGTTCAGCAGCTACCTCTAAAAGTACATATTGCTTTAGGTTACAGGTTAACAACTCCAGATTATAACTCTTTATTCTTGATAATCCCCGTCACTTTAGTCTAGGGGTCGCCACATCAGATCATTCGATCGGCAAGACCTGGCACAGGTTTTACGCAGGTCATGGAAAGCCCGGCCGGATTATTAAAGATGGTGCACTACTGGTGCAGGATCAGATGGAATGGGTTAATAGAGTTTGTGGAAGCAGCAGTGTATCTTCTCTAGAGTCTAACTGAGGCCAGAATCCTTTTAAATAAGTCTAAAGTCTACATCTCTACATAGCTCTGAGCTATAGGCAAAGTTCAGATCAAAGTCCAAAGATCAAGAGACCAAGTCAAATCTAGACACACAGCTTAAGTGTCCAAGTTGAGTCCAGAGTCCAATTTCAAGAGCCTAAATCAAGTCTAGAATCTCCAGCACATAATGTTGAGGGTCTGGCTTGCTGATTGGAAGGTCGGGAGTTCTATCCCTCGAACTCAGTCACTGCCAGTTTGCCACAGTCCACACTGAGTCCAGATTTCACAGCGTACAAGTCCACACTGGCTCCAGAGTCCACATTGATGCGGAAGCCCCTAGTTCAAGAAGTTCAAGTCAAATTCAGTGTGGCAAGCTCTAGAATCTCGAAATGTAGGTTTCAGGGTCAAAAACTTATATCAAGTCTAGTGTCCCTAGTGTAAAAGGTCAAGTCAACTCCCAACTTGATGTCCCATGTCAACACCAGAGTCCCAAGCTCAGGACTTCAAGGGTGTTTTTTACACCTTTATTGTTTAGTCAAAACCTGGTTCGTTTTGCTCCCTGGTTCAGTTCACTTGAGCAGGTATGTGATACTGGACGGTCCCAAAAGAACTCGGGAGCAGTTTGATTGTGATGAGAATGTAAGCTGATCTCAATCCAGACCAATGCCAGTAAGTGCCCTTCAAGTTTGAGCTAAGCAGCTCCCATAGCCAGTTGCATGTTGGCATGCTTATCAAACAAATCTTTGGGTTAACAAGTTGAAGCTCGGCATGTGGCTGTACATGCTCAATATTTGCTTTCTTGTACTGCTCAGGTGACTTGAGGCCACGCGTTCTTCACAAAGCGTAATGTGGTAGTGTATTTTTTAAAGATGCTTTTTTGTGGGCCCCCGAGCAGTTAAGTGCTCGCCCTATCATCCAGAAATTGCAAGTTATATTCCCAGGTGATGCTGAAGCCTCCCGCAGCCATGGCTCTCTCAGAGGGGAGGGATGGGTAAGGAACAAATAGGCTGTCCTCCGAGTGTGTTCCATCGTTCCCAATGGTGCGTGAGCAAGGAGTTTGAAAAGATGTGGTTGGCTGACGTCATGTGGCTCAGAGGAAACACCTGATAGTCTTTGGTCCTCGCTCACTGGCAGGGGTAGCTCAGTGGTAGTAGGGGAGGCAGGGGTAGCTCAGTGGTAGTAGGGGAGGCAGGGGTAGCTCAGTGATTAAGGCTTTGAACTACTGATCAAAAGGTCGTAGGTTCAAACCCAAGCACCAACACGTTGCCACTGTTGGCTCCTTGAACAAGGACCTTAACCCTTAGATGTAAAATGAGATAAAATGTAAGTCGCTCTGGATAAATCATCTTCCAAATGGGGTATATGTAAATGAAGTTGCATGTTCTCCCCAATGTTAGGTGGGTTTCTCCCCAGAGTCTTAAGACAAACAGATTACCAAATAACTGACTTTTCCAAATTGCCAAATTATCTAAATTATGTCCTGCAAACGATTGGCACCCCCTTCAGGGTCGTGCCCAGACTCCCCTGGGATAGGCTCCAGACCTCATGCAACCCTGTACAGGATAAGCACTATAGTGAATGAGTGAGTAAGCTCTTTTTTAGTCCATTTGCCATTGTATTGGTATAGTTTAAAGTTGGTAGAGTACAGAACATGTATCTCTTCTTGTGTTTAAGGTCTCTTTCCTATCCCAATGTCATTTAACCAACGAGTGGAGGGAACCTGAATGGTAGTGACAGATTTTGGTCAGTTTGAGTACTTCCCCGTGTGTAGTTAAACCAACCCAAGTGGGAAATGGACCAAGGTTACAAACTGGTTCACTGATTTGAACAGGTTTCTGCTGCAGGTTTGAAAACAGGAAGTCGACTCTAGAGTCACCAGCTCAAAAGACCAAGTTAAGTCCAGAGTCCCAGCTTTGAGAATTGAAGTCAAGTCCAGCATCCTGAGTTGGAAGTTGAAGTTGAGTTTAAAGTTTTGAGCTCAGCAGTCCAAATATAAATACAAACAGACGATTAGACAAAGCAAAACAAAATGTGAATTAAACACATTTTTGGGAAATTTATTTTTCAAATTCTGTCTGTTAGTCTGGGACTGCTTAAAGGTCTACAAGAGGCTGTACCTCTTTTATCCAGTCACACCAAGTTGTACTACACTTGTACAGTATAAGCCACCTGCCTCCAAACTGTTACATCACTCCATCACAATGACGAATCGGTTCTCACAACGGGATCATTGTAAGCTTTTCAGAGTTTATATTGTTTGAAAAAGAAAGAAAAAAACCAGACGGCTTCACAGAGGTACTGCCTTTTATAGTTTCACCTGTAATTGTTGATTTTTTTTTTTTTCACAAACAGTGAATCATCTCAGTGACTAACCCCGAATACACACAGTCCCGTGACTGAAGTCGAAGTGAAACTGACCCATATAGACATAGACTCACAATAAAGACAAAAGACAAACACACCCACACACACAGAAGCTTCCTGCAATTCTCTCTAAACCTCAAGTTCTGATTGTAAAGGAAACATGCACGCACACACATGAGCCATGTATAAACAGGAAATATATTTAATAATGACATGTTTTTTACTTTGTAAATCTTTGATTTCTAAAATCCATCACCTCCACCATCTACACAACCCCTTGGTGGACATTGCGCTCTTCTAAAACACTGTCTGGCTTATATCGCCATCTAGTGGCTCCTTTGTAGACATAATTTGGGTGTGAGATGAGTTATGCCTCATTTTGAAATCTGGGTCAGACCAGCACCAGACAGCGTTTCCCCACAGTACCGTGGTACTCTTGAGCAGGTGCACACACACACACACTGTGCGTCATACGACAAAGCTCCTCATTCACTGACCTGTGATTAGCCTTATGTACAGGATACAACGCTGCTGTTAAAAGGCCAATCAGGATTGAGAATTCGGGGCTGTAGACATAATGAGGTGTGCAGTCATAGGAAAACAGCAAACAAATGAGTGTTGTGATGTACCTTCACACTTGCACGCTCGCCACAGTTCATATGCACACACACATACAACCTTTGCATCAATACTTTTATTGTGAAGGGAAAATAAAATACAGCGGCTGCCATAACTAGAACATTACAAATAACAACTGGGTTTCAGTGGAGCTCAGAAGGAGTGGCGTCGACTAGTAACAGATTTGATTATTACATTAATCTTTAGCATGGTTAAAGTGAATCCTCTATGAGTGGCTTCACGAAGCTCCAAGTCCCGTACCGCGCGCTGAAATTGCGGAGGTTTTTTCTGGCAGCGGATTGGTACATTCCTCTCTGCATTGCACATCAGACGTCTGAAAGAGTTCAGATAAAGTCAGGCTGCTTCTGTCAGTTTGCTTGACACGTTTTAGCATTCGGAGGTCTCCCTTTAGGGTTCTCCATCTTAACCTAGCAGCCTGACCGCGGTAACATGAATGAAACGGTTAGCAGCATGATGGCAGGTCAGTCGATCGGCCCGTCTGAGCCGAAACGGATAATTTATTTCAAGTGCCGTGGAGATGAGGAGATCTCAATGTGCTGTATCTGTCAGGTCCTGGAGGTGATCTGCGGAGGAGGGCGAGCCGCTAATCGATCACCGGGAGGATACTGTGGGTTATGCACGGAGCGTATTCTTGACCGTTAATAAAACTAATGAAAGTAGTGAAGGCAGGGAGGGAGAAGACGTAGTTTTAGTCAATTAAAATGCTGTATAGACTATGAAATGTTTTAGTTTTGCTTGGCACCCCTTCCTTTTGTAATTTCTTTTTGTTTTTTTGGCAAAGGGGCATTTCTAAGTGGGTCATTCTTTAAATCTTGTTTGAGAAGCTGGACGGCGCCCTCTTGACGTTTTATGTAGTGCTGCTTGGGAAAGCCACTCTTTGCCGTGCGGGTTTGGCGCGATGGCGGGGCGTCGGGGGGGAGCTGCGCTCGCTCTCCGATTCCGAGGGTTCCGTTTCGGCCTGTGGCGAGCCCGTGTCCCCAACCAGCTCTCGCAGGAACTTAAACTTGGACAGGAAGAGCTGCCACACCACATACCAACCTGCAAAACCAGCAAACACAGTCGGTCCATTTTGACATTGAGGCATGAACACATACATACATAACAAATAAAGCTGTGACAAAGAATTATGAACAAATTTGAAATGCGTAGGTGGCTACAAACGTTTTTGGAAAGCACGATTCTATCACATTTAGTGTTGTCTTTGAAGAAGAAAAGAGAAAGATGTAAGCAGAAACGGTTCACGTTTTGCCACGTTTTGACATCTTGAGCACTGAAATGTACAAGAAGCTACAAAAATTCTTTTGCACTGGGAAAAAAAACTAAACAGGGTGAAGAAACGGACAAGTCAACAATATACATCTGTGTACACAGTATAACTGCTGCGTCTTCTTTCTTTTTTTTTTACACTGAAAATATTGAAAGATTACAAAGACAAGGTCAACCATGGAGACAGAAATATAACCCAGTGTAATCTGGGATTAATCTGCGCTTGGGTATATAAAAAAAAAAGAAAAGAAAAATATAACGAGGAGGTGAATGTGACACATCCTGTCATTTCCCGTTCACCAGAGAGATTTTTTTTTAAATCAGCGTTCATATTAGATCTACACTCTTTGTGGATATTTTATTTGTTTTATACTCCAATTTATCAAATTTCCTTCCGTGTTTATCTTACAGGAAGGTCACTTCATATACCGTTTAGCATTTATATTTTTGTCCTCATGTATGTTTGTGTCAGTGCTTGTGTGTGAATATATAATTGACAATCTCGTGGACCACTTGCAGGCCCCTTACTGCAGCCCACACTCTGGGAAATACTCTACGCTAATCCAATTTGATGGGTATTTTCTATTTCCGATCTATTTTTCATGCGTGATTCTCTCTCCAGTTACCGAACAGGAGTGTATTTGTCTGACTACGAAAGAAGTACAACTTAGCCCTAAACATCGACTTTTCTATATCCTCTCTTTCCCATTGATTGTACTAAAATTAAATGACAGTAAGGTTAAAATCTTGACGTGAACTAAATAAATGTTGTACAATTTCCTAATATTTAGCCACCAATCCAGTGGAAACCAATAACATATAATGTTATCACACTAAACAAAATTTTGTGAAATTACAGATGAAAAAAAAAAATGAAGGTGTTCATCTTTGTTCCAGGAAGACATGTACATGGGCTTCAGCCTAAAAAAATAGCACAGGTTACATTAAAGCTGATCAGCTTATTTTCAATTTGATTTAACCTCCTTTCAAACACCCCCTCCCCCCCTGCCATCAACGACCGCTGCTTGAGCTAGTTACTGTATGTTATCTCTATTCACAATTTTTAGCAAAGTTGACACATCAGGAATATCGTTACATGTTTTAATAATGACCTGGACAGCTTTAAACCAATTCCATCCATTTCAAATCTCCCTAGTTGCTGTCTTTGCTTCAGACTCACCATCTTGGCCGCATTTCTTAGCCGTACTATTTCACTAACATTTTCCTGTTCCATTAACAGTGTAATCAACTCTATAATGAATTTATTTGTGATGAAGAGCCGTTGTGTTCCGGTCTGTTCTCTCCGTCCCTGGAGATCTGAGAGGCTTACCGAAGAGCATGAAGAGCAGCACACAGGTGAGAGTGGCCACGATGACCAGCACAGTCAAACCCAGGCTCTGCCACATTCTCTCTCTCTCTCTCTCTCCTAATGGACACAAATACACACGTTACAGACAAATACAAGCCCTGACAGTGACACACTGAGACACTAAAACCCTAATGAAATGTGTATATAATAAATACAGTAAGTAAACATTGTCTCATATAAACAGTTATTGCAAGCACGCGCAGTCAGGAGTTACACTGAGCAGCTAATCAGCACATATAATATTAAATAAATAAAAAGAATAATATATATATTTACATAAAACCCCTACAGTTGTCAGGGACACACACACACACACACGTGGCTCATGGAGGGGCTGCTGGTCTTCTGTGATTTAACTTCTACATCACTGCGACGCGCTTTAACACAAAGACTCTCTGACAACACTGTACGGCTTACAGTCAACAACAAAAATGCCGGAAGTACACGACCCGGAAGTAGTCCTCGGAGGCGCCCCTGTGCCTATTGGGTAATGAAGTTCATCTTTTAGCGTCATTTCTGTTTTTGTTTTTTTTCTAGAATCAACACGTATTCGTTTTACACAGGCGGATTTAATAATAAAAGCTAATTATAAATGTAAGTATGATATTTATCAACTCCGTCCATAAAGGACAAACATATTCTCCAGACCTTAGGGAAATTAACACTGTTTTTTTTTTTTTTTCATTACAAAATAGTTTTCAAAATGTTAATACGTTTTATATTTATATATAGTTTATGTGATGCATTTTTGTTAAGATAGTGTTTAAGAATGTCGTGGCTGCACAGGTAATTCGTGTGCAAGTGTGAACTTCTCCTGGGTATGGAGGGTTTTAAGACACTCTGTAAAATAAAATAAATTACAATAAAATTTGTCAAGTAAAATAGAATTAAATACTACTACTACTACTACTAATAATAATAATAATATAAAAAATTAAGGACATTAAATTAAATTAAAATAAATAGTAAAGTAAAATCAATTAAAACACAAAAGTAAGATAAGTAAATAAAAATGAAATTAAATACAAAAATTAATCAAATTAAATAGTAAAGTAAATTCAAATTAAATATGAAATAAAATACCAAGAGTAAATTAAAGGAAAGTAACAAAATTAAAATAAAATATAAAAATACAGTTAAATAAAATAAAACAAAAACAAAGTTACAGTAAAATAAAATCAAATAAAATATCAAAAGTAAAGTAAAGTAAAATAACAAAAATAAAATAAAATATAAAAATAAAGTTAAATAAAATCAAACAACAATGTAAAGCAAAATAAACTAAAATAACCAAAGTAAATCAAAATGAAATGAAATCTAAAAGTTAAATAAATTAAAATGAAACGTTAAAAAATTTAAATTAAAGAAAATATAAAAATGAAATCATTCAAATTACAATATATATTTTTTAAATAAAATATTAATAAAATAATAAAATAAAACTAAATAAAGACGGCACTAGTGACCTAGTGGTAAGCACTATAAATAAATGAATACAAAAAATGTAATAAAGAACAATGCAATAATGTAATTTATATCCTCATTCATTCCCTCAGGTTCAGTAAGTGCTTTAATAAATAAAATTTAGGTATAAAATGTATATATATATATATATATATATAATATAAAAATAAAACAAATATAAAATTTAAAATGGGTTACTGGTGTATTAATTAAATTGCACTGAGCAAGAGCCTTTAACCTTCTGTGCTTATTGTATCATGACTGACCCAGTGCTTTCTAACAAGCTAGAACATTATAAGAACAAAATTAAGTTTCATAATGCGATAATGTACATACAGTGGTGCTGTTGCGGAGGGGTAAGTAAGGATGATTCCGAGGGCCCCTGAGTTTCCAGGGGGCTCATAAAAATGCTATGGCATTTGAAAAGGGTTGGCGTCAAGGTTGAGGGAGCAGTATATTCGATTTTTCTAGGTGTACCAGCGCTCTGTGTATATGTGAGAAAGAAAAACTTAACTTAAAGCCTAAAGATAAAAGACAGGACTCTTATGAATTGCTGTAAAAGATTAATTAGAGGAATTGAGGTAGTTTATAAGGTCATTTTATATACAGTAAATGACTTGTTCCGTTGTTCTGCAGAATTTAAAATAAGCACACCGATGTGACAAAAAAGAAGTTTAAATTTGTGGAGTGTCTGTGTGACCAAAACAAACTAGGAATAAAGTTTTAGCTACAATTCTGATGAGCTTTATGGAAAAGTTTGCCTTTACCTCTGTTTTTTTAAATGGAAACATACAGAGAACATTTTTTCGTATGCAGATAAAAAGCTTGGGGTTTTAAAAAGACTTCATATTTAAGTGTTGTGTCAATAAATGTAATTTAGGTTTAAAATTATTTGAAATGCACTGTTTATTTAGCGATATGCTGTCTATTATGTAAGGAATAAAACAGATGAAGGTAAAGTGGAGTTCCTGCTCCCAGCCTGACATTAAATATTTTCTTATAAAAGTGTTTAATTTATTTTATACAAAAGCAAATTTGACAAAGATTCACAAATTTTATTTGGTCAAAGAATTCCACTTTGTACATTCCATAATTTAATATGAATAATATATTTAATGTTTTGGAATGTCCATGAAACAAGTTATTTCCTCTTAGCAGCTATGAACAGTCATTACATGTCATACTAGCCTTTATTTCCTTTTCTCTTGAAATTGATAAGACAAAAAAAATATTGGCATGTACCATCATCCAAAAAAAAACACGACCTTTCATCAGAAGTCTTTGCCATGGTGAAAAACTATGTGCCCCTACCTGAAAAGTTTAACAAAGTCAACATTATGAGGCGCCGTATAGGGCTTAAATCAAACTTCACTCATGCACACACATATGAAACACTTGCATACACATATA
>JAOVVA010221085.1:0-22266 GCA_028565275.1 Leiocassis micropogon | reverse complement strand
AGCCATTTGCATTGGGCAGCAAGGTAGCTCACTCGTCTCTCCAAGTTCCTTCATAGCGGTGAAAAACGCTACAATATAATTGGAATAATAGTTCCAAGTCTGCATTTTTAAGATGAAAAGAGCTCTAGATTGAGGTTCCTCTAAAGTGGTCGAATGAAGAGTGTTGCATGACCAATTTGGGTTTGAGGATCTTTCAGATATTTGACATGATAACCCTCATTGGGACAGGGGACGAGGGTCAGTGTGCGACTGCGAGTTGATTCAGAAATTTTTAACAATTCAAATCCGCCCCCTTCTCTGAGTTTTGGTAACTCAGGGTCCGTTTATTGTTGCATTAAAACATTTTTAAAAAAGTGTCGAGAAGGGACAGCGTCACTGCCGAGTTTCGGCACGATGGCAGCACGACTTTACAGAAATTACGAAAATCCGCACATACACATTAAGACCTCGTACAAACTTTTTTATAATCTCTATAATAAAAATGACTTTCGTGAAAACCGTGTGTGTGTGTTGTAATTGTGATGTGCAAACCTTTAAATGTCAGACGTTTCTCCCCTAATCCTGCAGCAGCAAGTCTCTCTTTGCCATATTGAGCAGGGACTAAATCTTCGTTTTTGTCATCGAGACAGCAGAAGGAATGAGTGTAAGAACTAAGAGTGGGCACAGCAAGACGTCCCGACCTGTCGACTTTCTCCCTCCCTGCGTGTATGGTCTGAATAGTTTTGCAACCTCGGCTAGAATCAAGTGATGAGAACAGGCCAGAATCAACGTTGGGAAATTCAGGAAAAGAGTTATATTACATTACATGCAACCTACCTATATCAAGTTTTGCAATTATTTTGTTAAATATCTTTACATTTTGTTGGGCATCAAAATGTCCATACTCCAAACCTAGCATCCACTGGGTGTCTCGTTGTGCTGGCATGAGACGGCGGAGTTGAACTTGGTGGGTTAATGGCATTCTGAGCTGCACAAAAAATTGTGAAGTTTAGTGAAAATTGTGAAATTTTGAAAACCACAATTTTACTGATGACAATGGTTATTTGGCATATGTGAACACAAAAAAACTTTTTTACAGCTGATCAGCTAAATCCCGCAGAACATGTGCTAACGGTCGCTCGTTGGCCGTCATTTGCATAGTTAGTTTCAGATAACTAAAAAGCATCACGCTGATTAGATCGATTGCTTCTGTCTGAGGTGCCCCGCGGCCCAATCACGGTTTTGACTAAGGCTGGGACCGCCTACCTTATCAGCATACAGCGACAAAGAAATAAATGTAGAAATGTGGAAATGCAGAAATAAATACATGTAAAAATGTGGAAAATCTAAAATAGATAAATAAAGAAATGTGACAACAGAAAAATAAATAAATGAAGAAATGTGGAAATTCAGAAATAAATATATCTTGAAATATGTTAATAAACAAAAGTAGGAATACGTTTAGCAATTTTCCAGGGCTTATTGTATTTATGTATATATTTATTTCTATATTTACTTATTTATTCACACATTTATTTATTTCTTTTTTTCTATAGTTACTTATTTATTAACACATTTATTTATTTATAATTATGTCATGTTTAGTCCTCCATAAGTACCACACTTTTATCAAACCCCTTATAGCTGAAAGTCTTTACTTTGCTCACATCCTGAGAGTTTTAATTTAAATTCAGTAGGGTGGTGGGACGCCAAATGGCAAAAAAAATTACCCTCTTTTTGTTGTTTAATATGAAAATTAACTATTAAATTGTATCTGCCTGAATTTATGAACTGTTGGCTAAATGGATAAGCTCATGAATGTGCAGATGTACAGTAATAGTGTACTTAATAAAGAGGCTGTGAATGTACTGTATATCATTATATGAATAACTAAAATAGTTAAAACATTCATAATTACTACTATCTGTACATGAATATATCAGAAAAGTACATTAAATATCTCTTTTATTTTATATGAGTTAAGGGACAGTACTTATTGACACAGATATTTTTGGAATATAAAACCCCCAAGGCTCACTGAGAGAAAGCTGTGGTATATTTAAATGGTGAGATTTGTCACCCAGAGACAAAGTCGTGTGAGTACTTCGAGTGTAAAGCCCAATACGCTGTTGGTAATGTCTATGATAAGTAAATAATGTAACTCCTGCTAAGAAAACTTGCTTGTTTTTATGTTCTGTTATTGATAGAACACACAGCCTATTTTTTGGACACTCTACACACTAAGTATAGAAAAATGTCTGACTGGCAGAGTGTGTTTAGTGTAAATGTGTAAGTGTAAGTGTAGATGACTAATTATTGCCAGTTTGGTTTGCTTTATTTAAGGTTGTATAATAACTAGGAATATTGTCATATTTTCATGGTGTAGTAGATTTGTAAATTTCTTAAAATTACGTATACTGTATATAAAATGTCAACTTGAATCTATCTACTATCATAATAACATAATGAAAACTTTATTCGTTGTACATTGTACAATGTACAATACATATATGTACTATGATCACTGGGAGAATTTGTGGGTTGTTTTTACACATAAAAAACCTGTTAAATTTATTCCTTGTTGTAATTAATTCTCTCTTTTTTTGTAGAACCACAGATGGCCAACATATCCAGCTCCTTGACTTTTATTGAAATGCAGGGAAAAGTGTTTTTTTCAGGTGAGAGGATATTTAAGCTGTTCCTGGTGCTGTCCACACACTTTGTCTTCATTTACATTAATATTCTGATGTTGTTCACACTGCGCACCAAGGCCATCTTTCGTGAGTCACCACGCTATATCCTCTTTACCCACATGCTCCTGAATGACACCATTCACTTGGTGATTGCCTCGGTGCTCTACATATTCAATTCTGTCATCATTGCGGTGGTGCGTGCTGCTTGCGCCTTCATCGTGCTGCTGTCTGCATCAACATTTGTCAATGGGCCTCTCAACCTGACTGTCATGTCCCTGGAGAGGTACATAGCCATCTGCTTCCCATTACGACACAGTGAATTGGCTACGCCAGCACGCGTGAATGCAGCAGTGGCTCTAGTGTGGGTTCTGGGCATCACTGATGTGCTAACTGATGTGTGTGCGCTCTTCCTCCTCACAGAGCCATCCTTCTACCTGTCGTCTTCAGTGTGTTCCATCACGCAGCTCATGGTGGCACCATGGCAGCAAAGCAGGAGTGTGGCGTTCAAAGTTCTGCTCTTTGTCAGCGTAGCCATTGTGTTGCTCTTCACATATGTGGCCATCCTGCGACAGGCACGTGCTGCCTCTTCTGACACCACTGCCCATAAGGCCTTGCGTACTGTAGTACTGCATGTGTTACAGCTTGGTCTCTCAATCATGTCATTTCTCTTTGAGTATATAGTGTACCTGCTAGGAAGCCTGCCATCTCCTCTATACATAGAGCTGCGCTTCCTCACTTTCTTCATGGTTCTGGTCATACCACGCTGCCTCAGCTCACTGATCTATGGACTAAGGGATGAAACATTTAGGCCACTGTTCAAACAGAACTTCTTTCACTGTGGGAAAAAGAAAATTGCACATCTAAAAGCTTTTACAAAACACTAATGAGACAAGAATAATGTGAACAATGTTCATGCCATCTGCATGTATATAAATGTGTTTATGTATTTCTGTAAATACATACACTAGGAATTTGACATAAATGTATAAACATTTTATATAGTTTAACATGATCACAAGTGTTATGGGGTATTTGTTGTACTGATTAAGTTCCCGTTGATTCTATCCAGGATTTGCATTATACTGTATATGATTTAAGTAGTTTTTTCCTGTCTACTAATAAAATAAGATCTTTATCCAACATGTCAAGTGTGAGATTTGGTAAAAATGTATTGACTCTGTTACTGAAAATGTTAACATTATTTCCAGTAACACCAGCATTTCATATCTCACTTGTCTACTCCTTTGTAGCACATCTCAGATATTTTCAAAGATGACTAGCATGTGCTTATCCTTTTGTGGGTGTGCCTTATAGCTGGAACAATGTACATGGATAAAGAAGCAATTTATACAGTTACATATGTGTCATAATGTCAATGTCAATCATTATCACAGTGGCCATAATGCATCGGTGCATGGCTTTGTGTGCTTCTTTTCTCCTTGATGTGCCCATCATTCTGCTATATGATCAATCTGGACTCATCAGACCACATGACCGCTTTGCATTGCTCTAAACTCCCATTATGATCCTTAACAAATTAAAGTTTAATTTTTATTTATTTTAAATTCAATTAAATTTTTTTTTCTTGATTAGTCTCACACAGAGATGATCCTGTGAGTTTTCATCATATTGTGCATTTGGAAATGCTCTTACTTTCACTAATAAATATTGCTGTGATTTATATCATTGTTTTTTTAGCATGGATCTTTACTAAGCATTTAAGTGATCTATATTCATGATTTGTTTCTGACCACAATCCATTCATTTTCTAAAAAACAATTCTAATAATTTCAAATCTCAACAGTTTTCAAAGCTTAATGCAGGGCAATAATTTGGCCCTTTTAAAATAGTGATTTTTTTTTGCCAGGCAGTGTAGTAAATAAATAAATGTATAATAAATAATTTATATAAATAGACAATACATGTAGATAATAATTACATTTAAACTTTGAAAAAATGTGATTTGTTATATTGGAAACTGGCTAAACATTGAAAATGTAAAGTCATGATTTAATCAATTAATGAAGTAGTCAGTAAAATTTGGGAATTACATTAAAATGTAATCAAGCGAGAGGCCAATTATTAATTTTCATATTTACTACCAAAACAAAACACCTAATTAACACTACTTAATTATAGTAACATAATACTTTTATCTTTGTTGCTCATCCTTTATTCAACGTCTAAACTACATCTTAAATCTTAAAAATGAAGTTAATTTTAATTTTTAATCTCATCTTAGTTTGGGAAAATGTGCAAAATTTGTTCTTGTATAGACAAGTAACCATTTTGGCTGACTACATTTTCTTGTAATAGAATCCTCAGCCTGAAAATACACAGAATAATAATCCTCAAATATTCAATTAGACTTGCATTAAAAATAAAAAAATAAAAAGATATTTGTCATGTTTTTGCTGCTGCTGTGGCTGGCTTGTGGTCAGGCATAGGCGCAGAGGGGGTTGAATAAGAATCTTAATACAAAAACCAATCCATAATTAAGAAAATAAACAAAGAACGAAACTTGAAGAAAGAACTCTAACTCAGGCTCTTTCGCTTAACACAGGCATAGAGCGAAACACAGGCTTAACCAAACAAACATGGAGCTGAACTAAACTAAGACGAGACAGACTAGGGATGAGACAGACTAATGACTGAACGGGTTAGTATCTAAACTGGTTATTGTCTAAATGGATGATGACCTAAATGGGTTAGTAACTACGCGGTTTAATATCTAAAGAGGTTAGTAACTGAACATACAAGAGGCTAAATACACACAAGAGGCTAAACACACACAAGAGGCTAATCCATACTAGAGGCTAAAGCTACTAGAGGCCAATCCTACTAGCGGCTAAACCTACTAGTGTCTAAACTTACTAGCTGCTAAACCCCCTAGCGGCTAAAACTACTAGCGGCTAAACACTCAAGTGACTAAACATACGAGAGGCAAACAGACACTGGAGACACACAGAACAGTACTTACACAAAACAAGAGACAAACTAAATATTACATTTAACTTAACAAAAACAGCTCCACAAAACAAAAGCAAAATGAACATAATTAACATAACAAAACTAGAGCCAACTTAACTCAACAGACGTACACAACAAATGCAAGACCCAGAGTGCCGGAACAAAAGACTACTTATACGAAAATTAATGATTTGCCATAGTTCAGGTGATCGTTCTCATCACCTGACCGAGGTGCACTCTGAGTAACTGGGTAACAAAACTACACAAAGCAGAGTCATCGGGCGCACAGCGCCCTCTAGTGGCGATCCCTTACAATATTAGGATTCAAATCTTCCATTGTACTCTACTAACTTCTTAATAAAATATTTATACCTCATATACGTTGTTCTTAGGATCTCAGATAATGGGATGGGTCTGCACAGGATATGCACTGGGAAATTGGTTAATTGTAGTAATATGCTATTTAAACTTTTTTTTTTTGCCCAGTGATATGATTAATCAAATTCTTTGTTAGAATTAAAGTAAAATCACTAACTTATTGAGCATAAGTCAGACCATTGTGTCGCCTATGATTATATACAGCTTCAACAGTACGGGCCATACCAGTGTGTGCTCAAACTCAAACAAAGCTTTTAAAAAACTTCCATTATACTAGGCCTATCTCTGCAAGTATTGATGATTTTTACTTATTCTGTATCTACCTCTCTCTTTTCTAGATCAGATCCATTAATAATAAGCGTTTTATGTATTTAATAAAAACGGGGTTTACACATGCAGGGCATGGGCATGAGGCGAGACGTCGTAGCTGGGAAACATGAAACGTGGGGTTGATGTGTCAGGCATAGTAGGTTAGCAAGAGCTTGATGGTGCACGGGTTGACAATCATAGTGATAGTGAAAGGCCCAATGTAGCGGGGAGAGCGCTTACGGGAGACAGTCTTCAGGGGAATGTAACGAGCATGACTCTCTGACCCACCCTGTACTTCCGGGTCAGAGAATGCTACCTTGTAGCTGCTCGTAACTTCTACTGACCTGTAAAAGCGTCTTTCTCACTTTCAGCCAGGTTCTTCTGCAAGGATGGATAAAAGCTTGAGCAGAGAGGACGCTGACTTCCTTCTCCTGAGACGGGAGCAAGGGCGATTGATACCCCAAGCAGCACTGGAATGGAGACGAACCGTTAAACAACGAGACTTGGGAGTTGTGGGCGTACTTCACCCAGGGCAGGAACTTGCTCCAAGAATAGACATCCCAGGAAGCCATGCATCTCAGGGCTACCTCGAGGTGCATGACTTTTTTTTTCCTCTTGGTCTGGCCATTGGACTTGGGGTGGAACCCTGAGGACAGACTGGGGGATGGTTCCAATGAGTTGGCAGATCACCTTCCAAAACTGCTAGGTGAACTGCAGCAAACGGTCAGAGACAATATCCTTGGGAAGGCCGTGTAGTTTAAAGACATGAACTATCATGAGTTTGGCTGTCTCCTTGGCGGATGGGAGTTTTGGCAGAGGAATGAAGTGCGCTGCTTTAGAGAACCAATTCACCACAGTCATAAAGTGTGGCCATTAGACATGGGTAACCCGGTGACGAAGTCCAGAGCGATGTCAGACCATGGGCGGTATGGAAACGATAGGGGTCTAAGGACACCTGCAGGAGTGGTGTTGGTGTGTTTGCACTTTGCAGACGGTCACTGATGCCATAGTTTGCTTCAGCAGGGGTTAAGCGGTGTGAAAAGAAAGAGCAGGGATGCAGCTTATTGTCGTGAGCAGACCGCTGGGATAGTACACCTCCTACTCCCGTGCTGGAGGCATCAACTTCCACGACAAACTGACATGACGGATCCGGTGTGGTGAGAATAGGGGCAGGCGTAAACCATTACTTGTGTTCCAAGAAGGCTTTCTCAGTTTCCTGATTCCAACAAAACCATGTCTTAGGAGAGGTCAGGGCTGTTAAGGGGGTGGCGATGGAACTGTAGCCCCGGATGAAGCGGCGGTAAAAGTTTGCAAATCCCAGGAACCTCTGAAGTTCCTGGCATGAGGTGGACCATAGCCAGTTTGTAACTGCTTGGAGTTTGGCGGGCTCCATCTGGATGCCTGAAGGACCGATGACAAACCCGAGAAAAAAACCTGTTTTAACGTAGTGTGGAACCCGTTTCGACGTAGTGTGAAACTCACATTTCTCGGCTTTGATGAACAAATTGTTCTCCAAGAGTCTTTGCAGCACCTGACGAACGTGACGTTGATGCTCTTCCAGATCCCGAAAAGATCAAGATATCGACCACATTCCACATAGACAAACACAGATGAGTTCAGAAAATTCCTGAGAATGTCGTTGATTAGGGCCTGAAAGACTGCTGGATAGTTAGTTAGGCCAAACAGAACCACCAGGTACTCATAGTGACCCGTTGGGGTGTTCCACTCACCACCCTCTTAAATACGGATGAGGTGGTATGCATTGCGTAGGTCCAGCTTGGTGAATAGCCTGGCTCCTTGGAGAAGTTCAAATGCAGTAGCCATCAGCGGAAGGGGTACTAGTTTTTAATTGTGATTTCATTTAGACCTATAATCAATGCAGGGAGGGACCCGACCTTTTTGCCTATGAAGAAGAACCCGGCCCCTGCGGGTGAGGAGGAAGATCCCTGCCGCAAGGGACTCGGTGATGTACTGATCCATGTCTTCGCATGATTAACAGGGAGGATTGCCCGAGACCCGCAGACCTAGAACAGGGATTCTGTGAGTGATAAAGGGGAGCGGGCTCCCGTCGATGGCTTGGACCTTGAGGTAGGTCTCCAAGGGCACGAAGGGGATTCCCAGAGCCTTGGCCTAAGCCTGAGTCGATTGCTGTCTGCACCAGGTGGGACTGCTGTTCATGGATGAGGAAGACAGGGAGTAGCCGATGCTGGTCCGGGAGTCTTTTTAAAGTCGCACCCCCTAGCACTCGCAGTTGAACTAGAAGCCTCCCCCCTCTTTACTGGACAGATCCTGAGTTGGTGATCTGACTTTCTGCAGTAGAAACAGGCCCCTTGCACTCTGCGTTGTTGTCGTCCTGGCTGATCTCCGAAGACGAAGACGTGAATCCACTTGGCTGGCCAGATCCATGGGCTCATGAAGCGAGGAGGGGAGTTCTCGGGAGAATTTGTCTTTGAGTGCTTCTGACAGACCCTGAAAGGACATGTTGCCCAGCGCTCGATCATTTCACCCATTTGAGAGCGCCAGTGTCCAGAACTCTATGGCGTAGTCATAGGCCGAGCAGGAACCTTGGCGGAGTTTCAATAGCTTGCGTCCCGCCTCTCTGCCGTGAGATGAGCGATCAAACACTATCCTTATTTACTTAGAAAAGTACTCAAAGTTTGAGCAGCAAGGGTCGTGGGTATCCCAGAGTGCTCTGCTCCACTCTCTGGCTCGTCCAGAAAGGAGCGTGATCACATATGACACCTTGGAGGATTTGGAAGTGAAGGTGGAGGTCTGCAGCTCAAAAATCAATGAGCACTGAGAGAGGAAGGAGCGACAGGTGCCTGTATCATCTTCATAGGTGGGGGGCGGGGAGATGTGGTTCACGTTGCATGCAGGAGTCCCTGCGCCTTAACTCTCCCGCGCCGTTCTTATGCGGTCAACATCTGCTAGATTCATATTGATGGCTGGATTAGTTTGTCACGGGGCGAGGCAGAACGAGGTGAAGCCAAGCGAAGATGAATGGACGCAGTGTAGGTGGGGGCAAGGTTTAAAAAACGGAAGCAAGTGTCAAACACCGGAGAATCTATCACTGAAGTGTCTGAGCCAAATCGTTAAACAAGAGCCATAGTCAAAAGAGGAAGCATTAGATCGGTGACTGGGAAATCAAAGAGCGGAGTGACAATCCAAAAACATGAAACAAAAGCCATGGTCAAAAACGAGGAAGAGCGAGATCAAAGCCGGCAAATCAAATAAGCGAGGCAAGCAAATCCAAATTGGGAGGCAGAAAAACGACAAATGAGAAAACAAAGCAAACTAGGCAACGTGAAAGCATGAAAAACAAAACATGAGAAAATTGAGGCTAAACATACAATAATCCAGCAATTTAAGCAACTCACAGCGCATGCTTAAATGCTGGAGTAATCAGAGGAGAATGAGAAACCAGTGTGCAGACAAGGCAGAAATGGGGGCGTGGGAAAGGACACATGATGGGCAAGAGGAAACATGAGCACACTGGGAAAAGTGACAGCGTGGGAAAAAAATGCGCAGACAGGGCATGAATCATGACATTTTATAGCCTCTAGCTTATTTGGTAATTATACTGTATATGTGAACATTGCAACATTAAATAAAACAGCTAAACAAACTGCGACATGTTTCCTCAGGTTAGACCGGCTGCATTTCTTTGGCAAAAATAAATAATATCTAATGTGTAGAATAAATGGTTAGAAAAGTAACGAGTTGAGTGTAGCCAAATGTAGCAGAATAAGGGTAGCGTTTCTTTTTTACAAATCTACTCAAGCAAACAGTATGGTGCAGTAAAACTACTCATAGAAGTAATTTTTTTTCAAAAAGTTACTTAAGTAAATTTAACGGAGTAGATGTAACTCGATACTACCCACCTCTGATGATAATAATAATAATAATAATAATTATAATAAATATAGTTGCAAGCCATCGCCTCCCGGGCGCACCATACAACCATTTTGTCTACAAAAAGCCATCGCTGCCCAGATGCACCACACAACTTGCACACTTCACACAATATGACGCAATAGGACTGGTCTCAGCTTGGGCCCTAAATATTTGTCATGTCAACTGTGTGTGTGTGTGTGTGTGTGTGTGTGAGAGAGAGTGAGAGATGTGAGTATTTGAGAGTTAACATTTATGATGTGTGTGTGTGTGTGTGTGCGTCTATAACTACAGTATGATGTTCCTCAATGTGATGTCACTGAACATGTTACTCAATATAATGTCACACAGAAAGTTATTAACCACTTTTCGGCGTAAGTTTAAGGCACCTCCTGGCTGACCCATTTTCTGCATTCTCAATGTCTTTAGATCACATAGGCCCGGTTTGTTGGCGACTGTATAAATTCCCTAGGAGGACTATATCCTAATAAAAAAAAAACTAACTTCCTGTTGAGTTGAGCCCATGACATGCAGTGCGAAAGTTGTTCAGCTCAATAAACTCTTAATGTGTACTGGGTTCCGCGTGCATATGTGCATGTGTGTATGATCTATGCAGCAAAATCTCGTGTCAGGGCCCCTGAAGGCCCCATGCCATGCGACTCTCAGGCATCCTAATGGCAGCAGATTCTAACCTCTCTGCCAATTTTCATGGGTTTTTGAACATGTTAAGACAAAATGGTGGGAAAAAAAATCTTTAGGAAAACATTAGGATCCTGCGCACCCTATAGTTCTTGGGCCCTAATAATGCAGGACATGTCTTTTTGGGGTGCCTGCGATGGTGAAGGTGTTTGGGCCATTATCATTTGTGTAGCATGTGTAGTGTGTGGAGAATGTGTAGTGAGTGTGTGTGAGATTGTGTTTGTATGTGTCTTTGTATGTGTAGTGTAGAGTGACTTGTTAGTGTGTGCGCGTGTGTGTGAGAGAGAGAAAGATTTTAGTGAATCTTCTCCAGGGACAAACAGGACACAATATCTCAATGGCCACTGGGCGTGAGTGGGTGAAGTGGCATCCTTTCACTTGAAGAAAAGAGAATGCCTGGCCAGGAGTGTCACAAAAGACAATAAATACAAAAATAATCTTCCTCTCCAGTGATACCAAAAAGAGCAATCAGAGGGTCCGGTTCAAGATTGCATTTCAATATGTACGACAAGGTTTTAAAGACATCCCTCCAGAATTTTTTTTAATTCAGTCATGTCCAGTACATATGAATAAGAGATGCCTCTCCGCTTTTACATTTATCACAACAAGGATCGACATCTGGGTAGAAACGAGAGAGCTTAAATTTGGAGAAATGAGCCCTGTGTACAACCTTAAACTGTCATAAAGAGTGGTGGACACATAAGGAGATTGAGTTGACAAGCTTGGGAATTAAATTCCAAGTATCATTTGACAGTGTCAAATTTACGTAGGTCTGTCTCCCAAGCAGTTTTAATTCTACTCAAAGAAGTGTGACTCAAACCGATTAATCCACCATAAATAGTGGATATCAGGCCTTTACGTAGCGTGGACAAACAGAGGAGATTATCTATAATATTTGCATCAGGAGCCTCAGGGAAATTTGGTTTTGAAGAGCAAATGAAGTGTCTTACTTGCAAATATCTGAAAAAATGAGAATTGGATTAAACCTTTCAGAAAACTGTTCAAACAATGCAAACAAATGATCAACAAACAGATCTTTGCAAAGAAAATATGCCCAAAAGATGACATCGATTGTTTGCTGCCAAGTAGTAAAAACGAAAATTGGGTAGAGCCATTCCACTGTCTCTTTTAGATCTTTAAAGTAGGGACTTGTTCAATCGAGGATGTTTACCTTTCTAAAGGTAAGATTATATAATTGAATCTGAAGCACCAAAGTAAGATTTGGGAATAAAAACAGGGACAGACTGAAAAAGATATAAAAATTTAGAAAGAATACTCATTTTAATGGCATTATTGCCACCCACCAGGGACATGGACAGTGCTGACCATTATCCCAAGTCCTTTTTTGTTTGGTTCAACAACCTAATAAAATTTTCTTTAACAAGATGTTTATGTTTCCTTGTAATTGTAATACCAAGATAGGTAAACTGATTTTTCACTATCTTGAAAGGGAGGTGGTGCATTCCTGTTGTTAGTGCTGCCGTAATTAGCAGAAAAAGTTAACTTTTGCGCAAATTCAATTTATATCCAGAAAAATTGCTAAATTCACTGAACAATGACAGCAAAGGTGGCAGGAGATTGGATTTGATATAAAAAGTAAAAGATCATCTCCCTGCCTCCAAATCCCAGATATATCCCTGCAGCTACAGTATGTGATTGCTAGTGGCTCAATGGCAAGGTTAAAGAGTAATGGAATAAGAGGACACCCCTGACAAGTTCCCTGCTGAAGGCTGAATGGTTGAAATTGCTGAGAATTCGTCAGAACTGAGGCAATAGGGCTTGAATATAATAATTTAACCCAATGTGAGATAAAACTTGGACCAAAATGTTATTTTTCTAAAGCCTTAAAGCCTTATATACTCCCAAGTATATTTGAGTATAAATACTCAAAAGCCTTTTCAGCATCCAAAAAAAGGACACACTCAGGGATCCCCTCTGATGGTGAGTACAAGATATCCATAGGGCGTCGAATGTTGAAGTAAGAATAGCAATTTTTGACAAAACCAGTCTAGTCCCCAGATATAATTGACAGTAGAACATTCTCTAATCTACGAGCTAAGACTTTAGCAAGGATTTTAACATCCACATTAAGAAGAGAAATTGGTCTATATGAAGAGCACTCTGTTGGTCCGTATCCCTCTTTGCTATAAGGGTGATACGAGCCTCATTAAACGAAGCAGGCAGCTAATCTTGCTTAAAAGAATTCAGATAGAACCAAAGCTAGTTGTGGTGCAAGTTACTAGTTGTGGTATGAGGAGACTGATTTAAAAAACTCTGCAGGAAACCCATCAGGACCCGGGGTATGGAGTGATATCCCAGACATTTTTCAAAAGGAATTGCAAATTGCATTTGCAATTGCGATTTCCATATGTGGACGCAAAAAGTGTGACATAATTCAAATGCAATTGCAAACTTTGCATTACCGTTTGCTTTTTCGCCTTCACGAACGAACACTGACTGCCAAATTTCAAATGAAAAAGCAAAGTCCATTTGCAGTTGCATTTCCCATGTCTTACAAGTCATGAGCCTGTCATATTTAAATAGCAAAATCAATTACCATGTTTGCTTTTTCACTTTCTCTGCGTCGTGTATGTAGCCTGCCAAAACTCAAAAGAACATTTGCAATTGCATTTCCAATGCGTTACATGGAAACCTGTTAATCAGCGTCAGGGGTGGGTCTATACTGTGGGGCGTGATTGTATGGCGAGTGACGTCGCTCGCAGTCGCTGGCCATGGGAGGGGGTAATTTGAGCGATGGAGGTGAACCGCGGTAAAGTTGGTCTTATGTTGGACATTCACCACACATTCAAGATTATCTCATCTGTTTATCAAGAAATAAACACATAAAAATTACTAATCGCACATTTTTTTACTCTAGAGTGGACAGAGAAGCTATTACAAATAAATATATTTGTAATATTTTATATTGTGATTGCTGTGTGCTGGATGTTACCATACGTGTAGCAAGGACAGGCAGAGAGGTAACTTGGACTGTAGATCCTCTTACACCTATTCCACTCTTTGTCAGTGTGCTGATGAAGTTTACCTTGGTCAGGAACACCACCACCACCACCTTGTTCATCCAGGAGGCAGAGTAGATGTTCTCGCACCTGACCTGCTCTCCCACCGCTAACAGCACCTCTTCCATCTGTACTCCTTTCACCGGGACGCCATGCCGGAGAGAAGGAGTCTCCACACCGGCCATGGTGCCCCGCTCACTTTCTCTCTCACGATAAACCTTTAACTTTTGTTTGTTTGTTTTTATAACAACAGTTGCTAACAAAGAATAAAGAAATAAAGTAAGGAAAAAAACCCTGAAAGTTTTCCAAAAACTTGGCAAGACGCCAAACAGTCCTCCAAGCGCTCTTCCTCACACCCAGCGCGCATGCGCAGAGAGAAAGAGAGAGTATTTGGCTTTTTAATGTTCCTTTATTTTACAAAGTTTTTTCTATCCACCTTTTTTTCCTTCATCCTTTTTCCTAAAGACAAATAGTCAATAAAATAAATAAATAAGACTAGGTTGAGTACAAAAAAAAAAAATTCTGAATCCATAGATGAAAAGGTTATTTAGACTAGTTATTAATAAGTGGAAGAGACAGAGGGGAATAAATAAATAAATAAGTAAAAATAAATAAATAAAATAGATAGATCAATAAATAAAAGAGCACAAAAACATTCATTTAGCAAATTCGGACTTAATTCACTCACTCACTCATCTTCTATACCGCTTTATCCTGTATTCAGGGTCACGGGGACCTGGAGCCTATCCCAGGAGGCTTAGGGCACAAGGCGCGGTACACCCTGGACAGGGTGCCAATCCATCGCATGGCACACACACATACACACACTCACAACCTCATTCACACACTACGGGCAATTTGGGAATGCCAGTTAGCATATCTTTGGACTGTGGGAGGAAACCCACCAAGCACGGGGAGAACATGAAAACTCCATGCACACAGAGACGAGAATCAAGCCTGGCTGGGAATTGAACCCAGACCCTGGAGGTGCAAGGCGACTGTCGCAGGCAACCGGAGGCGAACTAGCAGCTAGCCCTTCTAGCGTGGATAGTAAACCCAAACGCGGAAGTAGCGAGAATCGGCATGATAACGACGCGATTTATTATTAGAACTCTCTCGTGTAGAGAGCAAGGGTTAACACAATTAAACCCGCGTTCTAGCGACACACACTCAATCAGGAAGAAAACCCAAAGTGGTGAGTACTCACGAAAATCTCGGCGAAGCGTAGGAAATGGCATGGGCAGACTCAATGACTGAGCGATGTGAAGCGCCATCTTGTGTCCTTTTATGCTTCCTGGGTCGCGACCGTACTACTTCCGGTTCCTAGCGCCGGTCGCGGAGTGAGTGTGCATGACAGCGTCAGTGCTAACCACTACACCACCGTGCCACCCTGAACTTAATTCAATGGGAAGTAAATTCAGTAAAACAGATCAATAAAAAAGTTTAAACTAAAAATGGTCCAGTATGTACAGTGTTGAGCTGGTGTGTTAAAGAAATGTTTGAAAGGTATGAATAGATACATTAATACACCTAGTATATAGAACCAGAACATAAAAAAGAGATAAAATACAGGTAAAAAAGAGATAAAGAGGATCTCTCATTTATTTTAAAAGTTGAAAGTTAAGACCCCTCTGTCTATGGAGCATAAAACATCCCCTTGTGCCCACATCTGGTCAAACTCTGGTAGTCTGTGGGTCATCTTTAGGAAGGCGAACTCAACTTTTAGTCTTGCTCTAACCAATGCTATCAGCATTATTTCAGCATCGTGTGTGCCACCCCCTGCATTTAGTTTTTTCTTGTGGGCCAGATTGAGAGTTTTGTTTGGCCTATAATGTAGTTTAATAGAGTGACAGATTTGTCTTTTGGTTTATATTTTGGCCCGTGTATGTATATTTTTTCTTCTTATTTGTCCAGGTATTAAGCAGAGAAAACAGCCTTCCCAATCTTTTGCATTTTAAGAACAGGTGGTCCACTGTTTCCTCCCTCCCACAGAAGACAGTCTATGCCCCTAGTAGGGTCCATGTGCGCCACGTGTCTGTACGTTGCCACAGCTTCATGTATTATCTGCCACTGTAGATCGGCTGTGCGCTTTTCTATGGGCGGTTTGTACAGAGACCTCCAGCATCCTCGTGGGGATGAGCCTGGCGTCAGCCACTCTGACCACCGTGAGTCCCTTACTCCACCCAAGGAGCCTCTGTGCATGACCTTAACACACGTTCCATTCAGCACTATCTTCGATGCGGCCTCCAAAGTTATTAGAACAGGTGTTTTGAAAGACAGAAGGGCTCCTTCCTCTTGCTAAAGGTTTTCAGCTGCTGGCGTATGGATTAAGGTAGGGGAGGCTGCTGATGCTCTCTAGGGCTTTGCCCTAAAGTTGGGAGGGCAGTGCTGATATTACCTCGCCCAAGAGTCTCTATTAGACGGCTTCATTTTAGTCCAGTTTCTCTACACAGTTCGTCTGCCGTCTTCCACTCCATTTCATTCCTCAGATCCCTAATCTTGGTGATTCCTGCTTTCTGGAAGTGGTGTCGAACGAAAGTTAATGACAGCATTCTGGTGTTTATAAGCTGGTTGTGAAATAGTGGCTTCTCATCAGTGCTTTGAAAGGGTTGTCTGTCAGCCCTGCTCGAGTTTATCACTGATGTCCAGGTTTTAAGGACTGTATTGTGGCTGATAAGTCCATTTCATTAAGGTTAAGAACGAACAGGTGTGTGTCATAATTTAGGCCTTTGGCTATGCCTGTCCATGCCAGTCCTTCGCCATAGAAGAGCCATTGTGCAGCCTGCAGTCTGAAGGTTTTTATTCGGCAGGAAAGGTCGATCAAGCCCTGCCCTCCTTCTTGTACAGGTAGATATGGCACCGAGGCTCGGGTCCAGTGTTGGCCAGTCCAAAAAAAATTCACCAACTTCCTTTGCACTTCTCTGATTAATGTCTCAGGGGGTTCAAGGACAGTGAGGCGGTGCAAGAGCATGGAGGCGATACGATTATTTATGACCAGTACTCTCCCCCTGTAGGACAGTTGAGGCAGGTCCATTGACCCAGGTCCATTGAGACAAGTTGGCACATACTTTTTCCACTACATCCTCCCACTTTTTATTTTGTAAATTTTGTGTCCCTAAAAACACCCCAAGGTACTTGAGGCCAACTTTGCCCCATTGGAGATCACCTGGCAAGATTGGGGGTCCTGTTTCTTGCCATTGCCCAATTAAAAAACTCTCACATTTTTCCCAGGTCACATGTAGATGCTCAGGTTCCTAGTCAGAGCTTGAATGTCATCTTGATTTCTAATAAAAACGGTTACGTCATCGGCATATGCTGACAGCACAAGTCTCTCCCGTGACCCTCAGGAAAGCCCTGTAGCATAACTCTTAGTTTTGCAGCAATGGTTCTATGGCGAGACTATAGAGTTGTCCAGACAGTGGGCACCCCCTAATTTCCTGTTTCATTTGGAAAGGGCAGCTGAGACCACCTTCAATTGTAAGTGTAAAAGCAGCTCCAGAGTATAAATATACCAAAGGATTCAAGTGTACGGAAAAGGTATTTATGGTCAACTCTATCAAAAGCTTTTTCTTGGTCTATCGATAAGAGACCTAATTCATACAGTTTTGTTTTACATAGATCAAAGTCTCTCATAAGAAAAAGATTGTCCATTATGGTGCGGTGAGGTATGCAGTAGGTCTGACTGTTGTGAACTACTGAGTGCATGCACTGTTTCAGTCTGTTTGTGAGGCACTTTGAAAGTATTTTGTAGTCATTGCATAGTAGTGACACTGGTCTCCAGTTCTTCAATTGCCCCCCATCTCTTTTTTTTGGGATCAGCGATAAAACCGCCCTTGTGCAGCTCACCGGTAGCTTCCCGCTATTAAAAGCACATTAAAAAACTTCATAGAGATCAGCACCTAAACATTTTATAAATGTTTATAAAATTCACTTGGCAGTCTACCTATCCCTGGTGAGCGTCCTGTTGCGTGCTGGTGAACAGCATCAGTTAATTCCTGTAGCTCGAGTTCTGCATCCAGCACAGTGCTTTGCTCCAGGGAAAGTTTTGGAAGCTCCCTGAGTAGTTCCTCTCTGCAGGATGGATTACAGGGCTCTGCATTGTAGAGCTGAGTGTAGAAGTCTGTGGCCCTCTCCTCATCTCACTTGGTTCAGTTGTTGTTGTTCCATCTGCTCGTGTCAGATACACCATCTGATTTTGGGGTTTCATTTTTCTGGACAGATTAAAGAAAAAAGCACTGGGAGTATCCATCTATGTCCTTGATGCAGGAGATACGATGTCTGATCAGGGCTGTTTTGGCTTGCTTGTGGAGGAAGGAGCTTAGAGCTTTTCTTTTTCCTTACAGAAGACAACCCATTCTGACGTCGTTCTTGCTGACCATATTGCTTTCTGTTTGAGTAATTTCTGCCTCGAGTTCTTTCATAGTGGGTTTAAAAGCGTCTGATGTGTGGTCAGTATAGTTTTTGCAGAAATTTTTAATTAGATTTTTTCCCACCTCCCACCAAGAGACCAAACTGCTAAAATCCCCTTTTCCATCTTTCCATTCATTCCATAAAACTTTACATTTTTCATAAATGCTGTCATCCTGTAATAATTTTATATTAAAATGCCAGTATGATCTCTGCTTTTTTGTGTTTGGTATTATTAGCTTTATGCTAATCAGATGACGATCAGAAAAGCCAGTGGGGGAAACGGCTGCTTTGTGGAAATTATTTCTGTTTTTATTCTATTTAAAAAGTTGGATTCTCTCCCTAACATTATTAGGGGCGTACACATTTTAAAAAAGTAAAAATTTTCTTTTTTATTTCTGCTTTTACCATTAAAAAACCGACCTTTCAATAATTCTGTAACTTCAACCGCGCTCATGACCACTGCTTTATTAAAAAGTATCACCATACCAGCACTGACGTTGGAACCATGACCATGGAAGTTTCCCTTCCCACCACATGGCCCACTCAGTCTTGTTGGCTTGGTCACTATGTGTCTCCTGTAGGAAGACAACATCAATGTTCTTTTGTGTTATAAAGTCTCCTACTACTGATCTTTTTCTTCTATCTCTGCCACCATTCATGTTTAAGGACCCTATTTTTAAGTTATCAATTAGAGAAAGTAAAAGAAGAAAGGAGAAACAGATGTAAAGTGCATTACAGAGAACAGAAAGCACCCAGTGTGATGTGTTCATTTCTGTTTTACATGAGACCGCCGCCATTTCACTATGTGATTTTTTAAGCGCCATCTCTTTCTTTTGCTCAGAAGATCATATTTTGTAGTGCGATGCTATAAATTTTTTAACATCTGTAAAATGGTCCTCAATGTTGATTGATTTTTTGTAAGTTTTTTTCAGATATTCATCTATATCATCAAGTGTATAGAGCTGCTGATCTCGCCCAAAACGTGACACACTGATATTTGATATATCAGAAAAATTGTCCTCTTCGGAATTTTTGTCCATTAAGTCTTCATCTTGCTCTAAGAGTGATGTTAATTCTTCCACACTGCCTGCCCCACCCATGCTATTTAACCCCCCAATGAGACTGGTTCCCATACAGTGATTGAGCCCCCTGCTATAACTAGGCCTTCCTGAGTGTTCTGTGTGCTATTCTTTGCTCTGGGCTCTCCAGCCCACTCCACCTCTTCACATTCGCTAGCCCTTTTTTCCCTGTATGACCCATCATTTAGCTTCCCACGTTTTTTATTTACTGCCACCTGTTCACTGTCTGTTTGTGCATCTCCTGTCTGCTCACCATCAGTCGTTACACTGCTCTCTACAATGGGCTGGCCCCCATCCTGCCCCTCTGCAGCACCTGACTGCTCCACGCTAGAGCACGCTCCATCCTGCACCACTACACCTCCATCCTGCACCACTACAACACTTGTACGCTCCACACTGGAGCTCGCTCCATCTTGCACCATTACACCTCCATCCTGCACCACTACACCACCTGTATGCTCCACACTGGAGCCTGCTCCATCCAACACCACTACACCTCTATCCTGCACCTCTACACCTCCATCCTGCACCACTACACTACCAGTTTGCTTCACTCTGGAGCCCTCTCCATCCAACCCCACTACACATCCATCCTGCACCACTACACTACCAGTTTGCTTCACTCTGGAGCCCTCTCCATCCAACCCCACTACACATCCATCCTGCACCACTACACCATCTGTATGACCTGCATTGGAGCTCACTCCATCTAACACCACTACACCTTCATTCTGAACCGCCGCACCACCAGTCTTCTCATATCTTCTCAGCTGCTCTCACTATGCGTTGGAACATCTTTCGGCAGGATGCATTGCAGATGCCATACCACACAGCTGGTTAGGATGCTCTCGATGGTGCCTCTGTAGAAGGTTCACATGATGTGTGTCGGGGATTTGGCTATTCTCAGCTTGTGGAGTTAGTAGAGACGCTGCTGTGATTTCTTGGCCAGTGCAGCAGTGTTGTTGGTCCAGGAGAGATCCTCTGCGATATTGGTGCTGCTCATCCTCTCCACACTCACATCATTGATGCTCAGAGGAGAATGCCGGGTGTGTGCTCTCCTTTAATTGACAACAATCTCTTTTGTCTTTTCCACGTTCAGGGAAAGATTGTTGTCTGTACAGCACCTGGCCAGGCGGCTCACCTCACTCTTGTAGTTAGTCTCATCTCTGTTGCTACAGTAATGAGACCCACCACAGTCATGTCATCTGCAAACTTCATGAAGAGGTTAGAGCTGTTAGATGGTGTGCAGTCATGGGTCAACAGCATGAAGAGGAGGGGGCTCAGCACACATCCTTGGGGGGCCCCCGTGCTCAGAGTGAAGGTGCTGGATATGTAATTGCAGACCCGTACTGCCTGAGGTCTGCCAGTCAGGAAGTCCAGCAGCCAGTTGCACAGAGAGGTGTTGAGCCCCAGCTGGATCAGTTTATGAGTGAGGTGTTGTGGGATGATCATGTTGAATGAGCTGAGCTGAAGTCAATGAACAGCCTTCTAACGTATGAGTCTTTTCCAGGTGGGTGAGCGCTGAGTGTAGGGCAATAGCAATAGCATCATGCGATTGGACCGATAAGCAAATTGGAAGAGGTCCAGGGAGGGAGAGGAGGACAGACTTGATATGCTGCATGACTAGCCGTTCAAAGCACTTTATAATGATAGAAGTAAGTGCAACTGGGCGGAAATCATTAAAACAGGAGGGAGATGTTTTCTTTGGTACTGGGATTATGGTGGTAGTTTTGAAGCATGTGGGGATAACAGCCTGACTCAATGAGATGTTAAAAATGTCCGTAAAGACGGCAGTGAGTTCCCCTGCACAGTCTCTCAGTACGCGGCCAGGAATTTTGTCAGGACCCGGGGCTTTGCATTGATCCTGCGGAAGGATCTCCTCACCCTGTCTATGTGTGATGAGTGTGTGTGTGTGTAAGACATGACTTGTTAGTGTTTGTGTCTGTGTGTATGTGCGTGTGTGAGAGAGAGAGAGATGTGAGTGTGTGCGTGTGTAGAATAGGGGAAAATTTATGTTAAGACCTCCAAAAAGCCACAGATACTGAAAAAAAAAAGCATCACACTATAATGTTACTGAATGTGATGTCATTCAATGTGATGTTTCTTGTGGCTACTACCTGATTGGAAGTGAAGAACTTAGTTCTACAGACCCTCGGACAAGAGTAATGGGCCCAAGTAATGTCCCTTCTGCATTACCCTACGTCCCAGTCCCTGTACACTCCTAAGATATGGACTGGGCACACAGTTCCAAATTGGCTTGCTAACCCGGGGTGACCTGCACCCTGTTTTTGATACTATACCGCTTCTGGTGGACCACCATAAGGGAGACGTCAGGAACTTTAGACCTCACTTCTCAGCGCATTTTTGGAAGGCCTTCTGTGGTCTTATCAGGGCCACACCCAGCCTCTCCTCTGGTTCCCACTGCCAAAGCAATGGCCAAACTGAACGAATGTGTAGGAGCCAATTTAGTCTGTCAATAATTTGTATTATAACAGTTTGCTTCGTGTGTTAATTTGCATGTAATAACTTAAAGTATAATTTTTTTTTGATTTTCCATATGTAAATATGTGTGTATTTGTATATACAGTGCTCAGCATAAATGATTACACCCCCTTTAAAAGGTACGAATTTAATCAGTAGCTCAATGAACAAAAGAATAATTTCCAAAATTTTCACAAGGCTGAGTTTTATTGAACACTTGTTTAACTCCATAACGTGAAATTAAGGTTAATAATATAACTTAGATCACAAAATTTTCAGTTTTACTCAAATTGGTTGAAGCAAAAATGAATACACCCCACAACAAAAACTACTACATCTAGTATTTTGTATGACCAC
>JAOVVA010221019.1:0-22278 GCA_028565275.1 Leiocassis micropogon | reverse complement strand
AAATATTAGAAGTTGGCACCTCCACATCATTGCATTCAGTTTTTATTCACGATTTGTATAGTGTCCCAACTTTTTTGAAATCCTGTTTGTACAAGAAAGGTCTTACCTCTGTGCTTGCCAACAAGTGTCTTCACCTAGTGCTGCAGTAAGTTTTGTTTGGGGATCAAATACTTATTTTCAAACATTAATTAAAATGCAAATCGATTTGTAACATTTGTATCATGCGCCTTTTCTGAGTGTTTGGTTGATATTCTGTTTCTACCTTTACAATGAACCGATGGGGGGAAAAAACGAAACAATATACAGTATATAAATGATTATTTCTTAAGGAATAAACTTTCCCCTATATCATCTTAGCTGTTTGTCTTTAAAGAAAATTGTTACGACTATTTTTAGATTTTTGATAAATTGCTTGGGGCTGCCAATGTTACTGGGTCTTATCAAGCAGTGGCATTTGTGGCATTTCTACTAAATTTGGACTACATCAAAATTCCTTGAGATCCTTTTTCTAGTTTGTCCATCAGATTGTACATGCACTCTGAGTTGCCCCATCTTTGTTTTTCAGATCCCTTTCCTGCTCTAACCAGTTTGCTTACACACTAGTGAATCATACTTCACTGGGTTTTATAATATATGTATTGATATGGTATGGTGAATTTATATACATTTTCAGCAGGTGACAGAGATTTCTGGGCCTCTGCAGTTGCCTTCAAATGAAATTCTCCCAGACCTCAGTTGTTTCCTGTGGACTCACCAGCTCTCCAGATCTCAGATGTCTGTTTGAGACAGGGGGCTCTTTATGACAGGATATGAGGTATAGTGATTTCCTACAGAATTTAGATCAGACATCATCAATATTATTCACAAAGGTCTTATGCGGTTGCAGATGCCACAGAAGTGCTAAAGAACAAAGATGAAGCAGCAGATAAACAAGTGAAATCATTCTACAACTGGTGATGAGAGGTGGAAAGTATTCAGAGAAACCAAAGAGAAAAGTCATACTCAACACTTTTTTTTTTAAAGGAGTTTTTTTTAAGGGCTCTGTGTATTTTAATCTACTCTAGGTTACTAGAGCTAACTCTGCAATACCCTATTTAAGATTTTCTGAAATGTACTGGTTGGCAACATGGGCAAGGTTTGACATTAGAAACAGATTAATAGGACAAGATGCAAAATTTTTATTATGCCAATTATTATGCCAATTCTGCATTATAACTATTTAACAGCTCATCTAGACAAAGTATACAGAGTACATCATTAGCATAAGATATCTAGGGTAGCTAACCTAATTAATCTGATATTGGCAACCACACTGCTACATGGATGGCCTAGATTATAATCCCAATTTGTTCATAATAGTAAGCACTGCATATTCTGCAAACATTGCAAACACTAAAACTGCTCATGGGAAGATTCACGCAAACAGACCGCAAGAGAGCGAGAGATAAAATAATGCTTATTACTGCAGACAAAATTAAGTAACAAAGAGCCTACCTAATTTAGTTGGTGTTGGTGTTGGTACATGTGCATATTTGTGTACAAGTTAGCATCAATTCAATGAACTCAAGGAACTGTTGTAAATATGTAAATAAATAAAAAAAGTCATATTGGACGTTATCATAAAACAGCTTTACAAAAAAAACTTTATAAAAATAAACATGAAATCATGCATGCAATTATAGCTTTATTAATTTATCCCTAACGAATGAGGAAAAATGCCCTCAGGTTACATGAGGAACCTAAGAGGAACCAGAGTCAAGACATTTCCCATCTTAATTTGGGTGATACCGGATAGTATGACTTAAAGTGCAATTGTCCACCCATCCATCCAGTCATGCATTGTCTATATATAGTTTATTTTTTTGTACTGTCACAAGGCCTATTGTAGGGAGCTTTGGGCACAAGGAGGGGAAATTCAACACTCTTCTCTGGAAACACCAGTCAGTCAAGACCTCATGTCTTTGGACTATGGGAGGAAACCAGAATACCAGGAGAAGATCCACTAAGCACAGAGAGAACATGCAAATTGCACAGACCAGAGATGATATTTAAACCCCCAAACTGTGGAGATGTGATACGACAGCACTAACCACTAAGCCACCATGCTGCCACAAGTGCATAACAGGAAAGTAATTTGAGTTAACATGAAGTCAAATCGGTTGAGGTTGCCAACTGTTCAATGATGGAGACTTCGGTACAAAACTAGTTTTGGTAATTTCTTTCATAAGCCACCATAGCAAACAGGTTTACTGGTGTCTCAGGAGTGCCATGGGAAGTTCAACAGAGTTTAAATTTGTTTGATTGTTTACCAAACAAGATTTTTATTAGGAGTAAAAATATTTATCCCCATAGGAGAATTCAGTGGTGTTCATCGGGGCAACAAAAGAGCAGTCTGTAGGTTTGTACTGTATGTACGTAATGCTGAGAGGTAAGTGGAATGGTTTACAAAATCAGGTAATATGACATTGGACATTAACACTGTGATGTCTCTCTGGAGTCATCTGGCTACCAAAGCAATGTAGGAAGAGATCATCATCATCATCATAGTATTTTTGCTGGCACCATTAGATCTTACTATTAAGAGGGGATAGGGATTGTTATTAGACACTCTTAAATGAGCTTAGTGCATGCAGAGAGCTGGACAAACAGCCATGTGGGACTTCCACTTGGAAGGAAAATTTCATCAGTAAATTAATTAATTAATTATTTAGTTAACATTGCAAATATTACCATGCACAATAAAATAAAATATTTACATTTTTTATATACGAGGACAAACTGAACAAATTGAGACAAATTGAGGAGACAAATTTTGTTGCATTTATTTTGTTATAGCACTCTGCATTCCAGCAAGGTTCAGAATCACTGCAGTTCAGAATCAATCAATAATAAATAAGAAATTTATAATTTACTTAAATATAAAAATAACTTAGCACAAAATATCAAGGAATTTAAACCCTAGACATTTCAACAACAGTTTTGCTCCTCCTTCAGCCATGAGCTTAAACTCGCAAAGACGTTTAAACCCAGACATTTTATGTCATAGGCATTTTTGGTTGCTATTCTTTCATCCAGCGCCAAAGTATAATTACACGTTTCTTTGCGGAATAAGGAATGAAACTGTTTCGAAAGGTGCTTGATTCTCATCATAATGTTGCTACTGGCACGGATCGATTCCACGGTCTTCAGATATTCCTTGAAGGCACAAGCAGACTTGCTTTTATTGCTTGACACCCCAGTGAGGTTTGAGGAATGACAGCCGCTGACGATGTTCCTCTGAAAATTTGTCACAAATGTTTTTTTATTTTTTATTTTGTGCAGATATCCTTTTAAAAAAGTATAAGATTGTGGGTCAAATATACTTACAACTTCCTCACAAAGGAACGATGATTCATTCATAAGAAGAAAGAATGTATGAAGTTTTCTTGTGGTAGGAGTATGAGTTGAGGCAGAATAAGTTTGCCTCATTAAGGTGCAGGCAAGAAGGATCAAGATATGCATCCAGAGAGTGGATCCTACAAAAAAAAAAAGACTATTGTGTTATTATGGATTTACACGGCATAATTCACAAAAATGTACATTTATCACAGAGTTAATACAGGAGTTATCCAGAAACACATATTGTATAGGAAGTCGTTACTCATGGTTATTTTTGTTGTAATTTGTTCATAATGCCATACTCAAAATATGTTCTTAATACTAATAATAAGAAATTATTAATGAATTCTTTGAAGATTTAAGATCAATGTGTTGAATTGTAAGTCAAGTGTTCAACATAATACCATGTGTTTGGAATTAAATCAAAGACCTGGTCTTATACAATATACAAGATGGTATGAATTATATCACACCATTGCTGAGTTCTCGATTCCCTTTGGTAAGGAAGTGTTTTTTTTATTACTTAAGTATTAAGTATTACTTTTTATGAAGCAACTCTGGCAGTAGTGCTGGCTATAACAGGTATACATAAATAGTCTCGCTGTAACACATTATTATTACTGTATTAATGATTTCTATTGTGGATGTTTCCTGTTATTTCTTACTTTATAGTTTTATTTTTATATATACTTTGATGTTTTGTTTAAACTTTGTTTTGGGCATTACAGCAAAACTATGAGCAAATTTGATTACAGCAAACACTATGAGCAAATTTTCTGTACAAAAACATGGCCTGGAACACTTCAAAAGAACACAAGAACAAAAAGCAAGACTAATAAGAAGAATTTGTTATTACTCTACACTTTGCATTAAAAGTCCACTTATCCAGAAAAATATACCTTACCTGCTATATGCACCATGTTGCAGAATTGTCCTTGTTATGTGTTGATACAGCGCAGATTGTGCTTTGAGTATCCTTGCATGCATATTTCTGTTTTATAATCGAGTAAGGGGAAAATCCTGTAGTCTGGGGATACGCAGCATACGTTTAAGATATAATCTGATCAAACGTTTCCTATGTACCATTTATCTGCATTCTGTGAGAGGGATATGGTTTAATGAGTCAGCACAAAGTCTTCAGGACCCATTCAGGAAGACCCAACACATCAGAAAGTCCTCCACTGAAAAAAAAAAAGAAAAAGAAAAGATATTGAGATATTTTTACGTATCAAGATATTTAAATTAAGGGCAGAATTTCCACTCAAGTAAAATACGTAAGTTGATCAAAAATTACTCATTTAAAATAACAGTAAAAAAAAATTGGTATGTTCTTGTTTAACTCATTAAATAGTATTAAGTACATTTACAAACTTAATTTCCTTAGGTAAAATGTACACAGTATTAATATGTAAATGTGACACAATGCCAAAATCATTTCTAAAAAGTATTATAAAGTTTAGATTATCTCACAATAATGTGATCACTCTACCATTTCACAATCATCTTTGTACTGCAATGATAAGCAGACTTTTTCTAAATTATTTACAGAGGTGGAAAGAGTAATACATTTTTGTACTCAAGTGAAAGTACTGTTACTTCTGTGAACTTTTACTGAAGTACAAGTAAAGTTACCCTTATAAAAATCCACTCAAGTAAAAGTAAAAAGAAGCTCATTAAAAATTTACTCAGAGTAAAAGTTACCAAGTTACTTTTTTTAACAGCGGGGGTGGGATGGGGGATTCTGAGGGATAGTGTAGTTCAAAAAAGACAAGCGGATATAAATCTCAAAGTAGTTGTTTTTAATTGAAGGAACACCTTTGCATAATAAAGCTGTTGCCTTTCTTGTGCTTGAAATCAAAGTGGTCGCTTAAATATGATGTGACACTTTGTGCCGGATAGTCGAGGGGAAGAATAAACGTTCAGCACAAAACTTTTATCGGCCTCTTTCGGCGACACAAAATTATAATACAAAACATAAAGTAAAAGTAAAGAAAAGGGTAAAGGAATAGAGCGTTTCGGGGGAGTTCTCTCCTTCTCACGCACACAAACCTCTGCAACGCACACACACACACACAGGGGGAGGGGCGGCAACATACATACAATACTGTAATGTGTTATACAACCTAGTAGTGGCCGTTATAATGGTTTGCTTCATTAGAATTTGATGGCATTTCTCTTTCAGCTGGTTCTGCATCACTGACATCTGTTTTGTCCGGGGGGCAATTTTTTTCCTTCCCCATTGCATTATTTTTATGATTTTTCATTTTCATTCATTTATTTTTTACTCAGTAGCGAATATGATTTCAAATGTAGTGAAGTACAATACTTTAAACAAAACATACTTAAGTAAAAGTAAAATTACAGATTTTAAAAACTACTTTAAAAAGTAGAAGTACACAAAAAAACTACTCAATTACAGTAATGCGAGTAAATGTAATTTGTTACTTTCCACCTCTGATTATTTAGCATTACTTTACAACCAACTTATGCGTATGAATGTCTTACAATGGCCCTATATGGCCATTTAGTCGCACTGTGTATAATATTTAATAAATAACTGTGTATAATTATAGGAGAGGAGATTCAGGACTGTAAAATTTGGCATTTTGATCTGTACCGTCCATATTTTGGCATAGAAAAATACTTTATTGGTTACATTTTAGCACTAGTAATCCAACCTGACATCCTGATCCTGAGCTTTTTGTGCGTTGCCAGGCAACTATACACAACACAACAGACCATAGCGAACGTCTCTTCTAAGAAGAAATGCAAAAGACATGACCACTCTCAAAAACTGTGCATGTTTTCCATTTTTTTTTTAAAAGTACTAAGCCTTGACCGCGTTTTGCTTCGAGTCCAATGACTTATTGCACACTCACGTCTGCCATTGACGAGCTGGTTCACAGCCTGTGTTTGGAAAGCTTCCCCTGTGACAGAGGAAGCTGGGTAAGTGCACCCCTGACATGACATGTACAGTAGGTAAACATCTAGCGACCCAGTATACAGAATAAAGCGGTATAGATGGTGAGTGAGTGAATGATTGTTGATCCAAATGGTGTGCATGATTAGTTCATGATAATGCATATACAGTTTTGAAAAAAATGTACAATCCTTGATTTCACAGCTCAAACCATCATTAAAAGGCTCTGAAGACTGGAATGATGATAAGAACACCAAAGCACAGTCAGATGACTCAGACAATCTCCATGTCCTGCTCAAAAGTCCACTATCACCATGGCATGAGGGTGCATCATGGACCCCTCAGTCCTTAGTCTTGAGGGAACTGGCAACAGTTAAGGCAACAAAAAAATGTAATGCCGAACTCATATATTCATTCTTAAAAACACTACGGATCGTGGATAAAGGGGTAAGTCAGGTTTTCAGAATTTTTTTCTACTCAGTGGAGACACAAAGGCAATTAAGATTGGGCACATTAAGCAATATCAAAAAATATGGAATGCAGTTGTGCTAAACACTGTATCAGCACAACACATGACTGTGACATTGTTTTTATACAACATTTCCACAAACACCATTTATTACTAAAAGATAATGAGAAAATAATATATTTTTTGTTAATTTAACCAGTTATTTTTCTCTGCCAACCAGGGTCGGCCCATGGCATAAGCAACATAGGCGACACAAATGTTTTTGTTTTGTTTTGTGGAGGCCATGAATATTATGCTTTGTAATCATTTTTTGTGCATTAATATTTCTGTTTAACAAAATGTTACCAGAATCAGAATGCACCATCATATTTACTTTGAGTCATTCTAAATCTATCTATCTATATTTTATACATATAGATATTAGATAACAATTCAGTTCAGTTCAAAAAGCTAATTCTAAACCATGGAGGTGGTGGACAGTCCTGTAAATCTCCCAGGTTTCTCTTTGTATTTCCACGTATTCCTCTTTAAAATATCAGCTCTGTTAACCAGTAAGGGTTGAATCTCAAATAATGTTAAAGTAGTGCCCTTGATTTAGGGTTTAAAGAGGGATCTGGGATTCCGCCTTGTGATAGAAGCTAGTTTGCTTTGTAGCTTGTAGGTTCAGAGGTAATTTGTAATGACTTAAAAGCAGTTACTAAGGAGACAAAGTGTTGTTTAAGATGACATAATGTTATCAGATGTGTTTTCTTGCTGAAAGTGCTTCCGTGACTGGTTTTGAAAGAGGGTTTTAGCAGGGAGCTGTTCTCCCCTTAGTAGTGCGGACCATACAGACCCACTTTTATCCACGCTGTGACCGACAGGCAGGGTAATGAACAATCGTAAGAACAACTGTGCTGTGGCGTGATACATACAGTGGTGTGAAAAAGTGTTTGCCCCCTTACTGATTTCTTTTTTTTTTTGCATGTTTGTCACATTTTAATATTTCAGATCATCAAACAAATTGAAACATTAGTAAATATTAGTCAAAGATAACACAAGCAAACACATCATGCAGGTTTTAAATGAAGGTTTTTATTATTAAGGGAAAACAAAATCCAAAACTACATAGCCCTGTATGAAAAAGTGTTTGCCCCCTAAACCTAATAACTGGTTGGGCCACCCTTAGCAGCAACAACTGCAATCAAGCGTTTTTCGATAACTTGCAATGAGTCTTTTACAGCGCTGTGGAGGAATTTTGTCCCACTCATCTTTGCAGAATTGTTGTAATTCAGCCACCTTGGAGGGTTTTTCTTCAGCCATTCAGAAGTGGACTTGCTGGTGTGCTTTGGATCATTGTCCTGCTGCAGAACCCAAGTTCGCTTCAGCTTGAGGTCACATACAGATGGCCGGACATTCTCCTTCAGGATATTTTGGTACACAGCAGAATTCATGGTTCCATTTATCACAGCAAATATTCCAGGTCCTGAAGCAGCAAAACAGCCCCAGACCATCACACTACCACCACAATATTTTACTGTTGGTTTGATGTTCTTTTTCTGAAATGCAGTGTTACTTTTACGCCACACATAATAGGACACGCACCTTGCAGAAAGATCAACTTTTGTCTCGTCAGTCCACAGAGTATTTTCCCAAAAATCTTGGAGATCATCAAGATGTTTTCTGGCAAAACTGAGACGAGCCTTTATATTCTTTTTGCTCAGCGGTGGTTCTCGTCTTGGAACTCTGCCATGCAAACCATTTTTGCCCCCAGTCTCTTTCTTATGGTGGAGTCATGACCACTCTTAACTGAGGCAAGTGAGGCCTGCAGTTCTTTGGATGATGTTGTGGGGTCTTTTGTGATCTCTTGAATGAGTTGTCATGGCGATCTTGGGGTAATTTTGGTCGGCCGGCCACTCCTGGGAAGGTTCACCACTGTTCCATGTTTTTGCCATTTGTGGATAATGGCTCTCACTGTGGTTTGCTGCAGTCCCAAAGCTTTAGAAATGGCTTTATAACCTTTTCCAGACCGATAGATCTCAATTATATTCTTTCTCATTTGTTTTTGAATTTCTTTGGATCTCGGCATGATGTCTAGGTTTTGAGGATCTTTTGGTCTACTTCACTTTGTCAGACAGGTCCTATTTTAGTGATGTCTTGATTGTGAACAGGTGTGGCAGTAATCAGGCCTGGGTGTGGCCATAGAAATTGAACTCGGGTGTGATAAAAGAGTTATGTTTTAACTACAAGTCATGCTTTTCAGAGAATGGTGCCTTCAGTACCTTCACCTTTATAAGAAAAAAACAGCACAGTCTTACTCAGGTATTGTGTGTGCACAGATTAATTATTAGTTATAATAATTCACTATTAATATTATAATTCTTAGTTTCATATTTATATTTATAGCTTTTTTGTATTTGGAAAGTCTTGGCTTTATTCATTTTACATTCATAAGTCAAATCATGGGTAACAGTCTCACTTTCAAATGTATGATCGCACGCACATTTCTCATCAAAGAAATACCCACCATCAGATATACAGATTTATCAGAAACTATTTATCACAAAGAAATATCACTCTCCAAATAAGGTTAAAAAATGAGCACAGTGGTCCGTCTCTACCAACTGTAGGTTATTAGCACCATCTGTCTATCTACCAACAATTTTGCCAAAAAAAAAAAGGAAATGGTTAAAGTAGACAGTCAAGATTAATCTGATCCAAGTTCAACATCCTGCATAACATTTACCACAATCGGAATTTTACTACTTTTACTAATGTTAGTAATAGTGTTAATGATAGATATATTATATTATATACTATTAGTGATAATGTAGTGGTTATAATTTAGTGTTTATAATGATGTCAGCTATTGTTCTCCATACCTGGCCTCCGACTATGTTAACTGAGTGAGCTGATTTATTATTTATTTACCATGAGGGTAATCCTTCCTCCTCATGGCAAACCGGGACTTGTGATAAAATTTCTTGCAAATGAAGGCATAAAAACTGATTGACTGTTAAAATATTTATTTAATAAAAATAGTCAAATATTAAAGTTAAACCTGGGCCTTTGATTGTGCAGAATAACCGAACACAGCCGATCACATCAGGAACACTGGCCTCCCCGGAACTCCTGTAGTGACCGACCAAAACATGTGTAAATGGCTAGGAGTGAGGTCAGGACTATACAGGGTAGCAATAACTTCCAGCTGAATGGCTGTAATGTGCAAGTGGAGCTATGGGCGGTACGTGGTCTCTTGTTTGTTACCCTGCAAAAACAAAACTTCTTTGGTAATTAAACCAAGTTGTTGTTTTTCTCCACTCTCTGACGACTGCAGTGGGCTCTGAGCCACCTCAGCCAGGGTCGGCGTTGGTTTTATGCTGTCATTCATGTGAAATGTCATCACAAGTCCCAGTGTGACTTGAACATCTATCGTACAAAACAACAATTGCAACAAATCTTAGCAAAGTTTCTCAAAACAAAGAATCCATTTTTTCCCAGATCCTAGTAAAAAGGTTCTCTGATTTTGCTAGTTAACAAAATGACAATATAATTACTGTATCCAAACTTGGGCAAGTGAATTACTGGGTAACTGTGCAACAGCTGTTAAGTATGCAGTGTGAGAAACTCAAATTTACTATGCAGTCTACTTGCATGACCTATTTAAAAATAGGACTATGTAGAACAATATGCAACTATTTGAATGTATTTAATACTTACACTAGTCATAAATCATTACATAATTAATCAAGTACATCCTTATGGGCAACACATACAGTAACTAACATATAAATTATACATACAGACTGACATCTAGGTTTTTGTTACTAAGACCAGATTTTATGTACTGTATGTTAGATTCCAGATGTTGGATTTAGTGTTGTATTTTTACATAAAAAATCAAACATCTAAATCGAATAAGATGGAAGTTATAGAGAAACATCAAGGGAAACTCCAATGCTCACCCACACAGGATAAACGCTTTTGAAAATACCGCTGATCCATTATGTGTAGGAATTTCCTTGGTGCTAACTGTATTGGCCACAGCTGTAACCTTTCTGAGTCCCTTAAAACTGATGTTGAGATATTGAGACAATTTTTGCAGATTTGATCAGGTTGTGTGCATCTGTGTTTCTGTGTTTTGCCAGAAACAAAATGTTTGTGTGCATAAACTTGTGTGGGTGGTTTACTGTTGTAGGCAATATTACATACTGTATAATGTTTATGGTTTATTGATACTTGATTTGGATATTATGTTCTAATGTGTTCATAGTAAACACATTAAAATTGAAATTTTTGCTGAACCATTTTTATGTGTTCTACATAGGTCTCGGTCATAGATGAAGGATTGTTAAGGCTCAGTTGTGTGGAAGAGCTCATATTAACTGTTAACAACATTACTGAGGTCCCTTTTAAGAACCTTCCAAAGACACTTAAGGTGAGGAACCATTATACTCAGGTCCTTTAGGGGACTTATTGATGCACTCTACCTCTGTAAACCTCCATACATGCTACCTCTTCATTTTCATTCCTTCACACGTTAACAGGGTTTTTAGAGATGACTCGAGGCCGTGTCTTTCTCCTGTGTAAGAGTATCCTGCCTTTAAAACTAGTCATTTTTTCTGTAAAAAGGTAAATTGTTGACCAGAACGCCTGGTCAGTGACACATACTAAGATTTTAATTAATTCCCCATTTAGCTTTGATTACAGCACACAATGTGGTGTCCATTTCATGTGTGACAATGATTCCTTTTGCTCCCAGAATCACGCTTTCACTATTTGAGTCCTGGAATATGTCTGTCCTATCACGGTGAAAAAAAAAACTCCATTGATGTGATAACCTGGTCATTCAGCACATTCAGGTCGTCAGCTGACTTCATTTTATTGCCATATCACATTGCTGAGTCTAGACCTGACCAACTGAAGCAACCCCAGATCATAACACTGACTCCAGAGGCTTGTACACAAATGCAGGATTTTTACCCTGACGCACCTATCACTCTGGAATAGGGTCAATCTGAAGACATCTTTTGTCCATTGCTCCAAAGTTAAATTTTTATGCCTCCTAGACAGTGCTGGGTGTACAAAGTAACACGTTAGAGTACTTGGATTACTTTTTTGATGTAACAAGTAATCTAACGCGTTAGGTCCGGTATTTAAGTACTCAGTTATTTAGTTATATTTTCAAAAATGTAATCCGTTATTCAGACAATTTATGTAATCAGTGAGCCAGACAGCAGCCATTCGGTTATTGTGTGGGGGTAAATGTTGTCCTACAAGCCCCACCCAATAAACCGCCCCCCCCTCCCCCCTCTGTTATTCCTGTTATACCCCTATCTCACCTATGCGGTTTGACTCGCGATAGGAAGCGGTGTTAGGCACTGTGAGCCACCGCAAGTGACCGCCCGTCTGTTCCGCGAAGTTCTGCAAGGTCTGCGAGGACCAACGCGTGAAAAGATGGAAACGTAATCACAACTGTTTATCACGACTGTTTAGTCCCTGTGAGTTCTCATCACATTTTCTATGATCCTTTTAAAGGTTCTTGAACTTTATGGCAATCAGGTTTCCAGTCTCAGGAGTCTGATCACAGACCTTCCTCCTCATCTCCTGCATTTAGGCCTAGGGCACAACCGGCTTGGTTCTCCTGATGATCTCCAGTATTTTACTGCCAGTCTGTGGTATGGGCTTCACCACAGAAATGTTTCCACCTCTCTGGTTTATTTATTTCTTTGTTTATTTCTTTGTTTGTTTGACCAAAAAGTAAACATGGTTCATTTAATTTACATTAAAGAACGGCACAGCTGCACATCATATACCTTTTTTGGTTGCATAAATTGCCTAAAGATCACAATTCCACACTTCCAGTTTATATCATTAATTAATGAGATGATGCAATATTTCATTTTATAGTATTTTAATGCTAAAATATGAGGTGCCGTATAGGGCTTAGATCAAACTTCACGCGTGCACACCAACATGAAAATTTGCATACACATATATGAATCATATACGTCACACATACCTGTATACTACTAAGTGCTCAAACAAATATACGTATATGAAATGTGTGCACATACATTTCTGAGCCGTGCACAGAAAACTCACACACAACTTGTCCGCGCGCATACACCATTAAGACGCGCACAAACACAAACAAACTCTACGCACACAAACACATAGCACATGATACATGATCCTCAGTGTAAACTGAAGTCATTTTGGTGTAAATAGAATTGCTGCCTAATTTTCCTTTATGTGTAGTACCGGATTTTAAACAGCCTCCTACTGGACAGTTTAGTAGAACGTCAGTGATTTATTTATTACGACCACAAAAGTGTAGGATATGGAGGGTCAGAACAATGTTTGAATTTCTGATTCTGTCTTTGGATTTGATCGAGCGGAGGGAGTCACATGGGATTCGGATGAGTTACTTGTTCGTATTAGCGAATGCGAGGAAAGCACATTTCGCTAAATATTAATTGCTTCTGTTGTGGGATCCGACATATTAGCCAAAGAATTAGTGCTTAAATTTTTCTTTGGCAGTTGCAAACCATTACCCGGGTTTTCTGCCGCTGTAATATTCACACATCATTTGGACAGTTCTGAATACGTCAAAGTTTCTGTGTGTTTGTGCACGTCTCATAGGTGTGTGTGTGTGTGTGTGTGTGTGTGTGTGTGTGTGCACATTTCATATATATTTGTTTGAGCACTTAATAGTATACATGTATGTGCGACTGTTTCATATATGTGCATGCAAGTGTTTTATGTTTGTGTGCATGAGTAAAGTTTGTTTTAAGCCTTAGACAGCGCCTCATACTGAAGACTCTTCCAACACATTCAGTTCTAGCACATACAGTTGTGGAAGAGTAATGATTCCTAACCCCACAACTTGATGTCATCCAGAAGAGAATAATCCTCTCCCTTTGTCAAAGTTTTTTCCTCATGACTTCTCAGGGAGTTTTTCCTTGTCACTGTAGCCTCTGGTTTACTCATTAGGGATCTAAATCTATATTGACGTTCAAATACCTGTAGCACAGGTTTGTGACTATGTCCATTATAAAAAGTGCTATATAAACAAATTTTACATATAAATTATCCTATAAATATTACATTTACATTATTTAATACTTAATTGTGCTATATATTCTGTTTTGTGTTTAAATATTAGTTTGAGTAACCCAATTTGCTATCTCATGGCCCAAACTGTAGGCCCCAGCTGCTGTCTCTGGATCTGAGTTGGTCTGGGTATACAGAACAGTATGGTCTCGTGGATGCGCTCTCTAAATTGCCTCGCCTTCGGAGTTTAGTTCTAGAGGGCAACCCTTTAACCTTAACCACCTTGTACCCAGGCTTTACCGTGGACAGCTTAGTTCACTTGCTGTACCTGGATGCAAATCAAGTAACAGCTGAAGACAGGCTTCACTTCAGTGGCCTTGCCCAACAAAGAGGTAATATTATTTTACTGTATTTCGCCCAAGAACCATTTACCATTTTACATTATGCAAAAATGTAAGGTGTATCCCTAAGTCAGTGAATCATATGAAACTCAATGAGAAGCTGTCTGCTAAAAATATAGGTTACAATATAAGGTACAACTTGCTAGTACTGGGTTGGACTCCTTTTGCCTTCAGAATTGGCTTAATTCTGACATAGATTCAACAAGGTGCTAGACACGTTCCTTAGAGATTTTGGTCCATATTGACACAAGAGCATCATGTAGTTGCTACAGATTTGTTCGCTACACGTCCATGATGCGAATCTCCTGTTGCACCACATCCCAAAGGTGCTCTATTGGATTGAGATTTGGCAGTGGACTGTTTATTGTCGCTGGAGGTTTCAACCATGGAAATTTCAAAGTCATTGCTCCCTAAATTCCAGCCATCTCTGCTTTTCAGGACTGTTTTGAGAACACTGACTGGAACATGTTCAGAGAAGCTGAAACTTACAGTGACTTCACCGACTTGGAGGAGCACACCTCGTCAATGACCAGTGTAGGGATGAACAGGGCTCCCAAAGAGAGCAATCAATCGATCACATTCCAGAACCCCTATCCCAGCCTGAATGGTGCCATCCCGATAATCTTATCTGATCCGCGAACATAAAGGAGCATCTGTAAAACGAAGCTGCAAGAAACTTAACCAGGCATGGGACAGGAACTTTGCTGTGTGGAGCCATGCTAAGATCAGATGCCTTGAAGTAAACCCCAAAACAATGGTGTAAATCGGTGATCTGGTAAACAAAGCAGACGGTTTTACAGCTTCACCCCGAGTTTGGGGGGAACCACCGAGTCACACTTTGACACTCTTGTTGACCTCCAGAGCACATGCCTTTCAATGAACAAAGAGGCATACGGCATAGACACTATTTTAAACAATCTTTAACGTGTGCCAGTACGGCAAAAACTTATATATACATATATATTTACTCAGTACAGTATGTTTTATTCCTGTGTATGTTTGATTATTCTGCTTAACTTAAAAGGTGTAATCAGCATTTACAAACCCCTTTTATTAGATGATGGTAGGAATGAGTATACAAGATATGGGGTGTATGATATCAATCGAAATGCTTTATTCGAAGTACATTGGTGAACATGGAAAATTGGTAGCATGAACAGAGCTCATGTAAAATGACTTATTATATAAAAGGTATTTAAAAACTCCAACCGGAGGCGCCCCATGTGACAGCCGAAACACCGGGCTAGTGTATGCACAAAAAGGGGGAACCATGTGAGCCGTGGCTAATCCCCGCAACCACATCCGATTGGACCAAGCACCTGTGGGACAGACTGACTCCGAAGGGTAATAACCCTAAGGCAGTGGTTCTCAACTGGTTTGGCCATGGGACCCACATTTTTACATGGTCATCAAGCCGTGACCCAAACTACATATGACACACTGAGGTTTTAAGCCTTTTTTGTCATCAATATATGTAAATCCATACTTTACATATTCGGGGTCGTACTTGCGCTTCGACATTTTTGTTGCTATAATTAAATGAAATTTCGCGTGCCAAACGGTACGGTTGTCGCACGCGCATTTCAAAGTAAAAGTCCGGTATAAGCAAAATAAGTTAAAAATTTAACGTTTGTTGTTTTTTTGACCACACACTCCGCGACCCACTGAAAATGTTCCTGCGACCCAAAAGTGGGTCGCGGGAACATTTTCAGTGGGTTGTGGAGACCCACCAGTTGAGAAACACTGCCCTAAGGTAACCAGCAAGCTCACACCAAAAAATTGACTACCAACGACCCCTTCAAGCAGCTTGGACTTCCGCCCTTGCAGGCGCTACATCATCTCTGCTGGCATCATCCGCTCTTCAAGAACTCTCAATGAGACTTCGTGCCAGAACTCCAAAGTCCTGCAATGAGGAAACCCTCAGAAGAAGTTCCAGAGCGCCGCCCTCGGTTACCAGGCAACCAACGCCTCACCGAAGGGCTTTCCCGAAAGACATCATCTCAATCTCAGGGCACCAAACAATCAGCAACCCAGTGATTCCCTTTGCTGGAGGAGAAGCACCGGATGAGAACGAAACGTAACGCAAGTAAACAAACAAAGCTACATCCCTTGCTGAAAATTGGTGCTCGTTTCATAACTAAACCTTAAGATTAAACCCAAGGCTCTTGTGACTTCTTTGATCTACAGTAGTAAACCATACTAAAAGAACTTCATTAACTTTTACCCTCCAAACTGTTTGTATGTTTGTGTGTATGTATGTGTGTGTGCGTGCTTGTGTTTACGTAGCGTAGTTTCATGTATCGTAGATTAGTCAAATAAATAGTTGTTTCTTTATAAAAAAATTTTGTCTTGGTCATGTATTTTGAAGTCTAAACATTTGCCCAAATCTTAAGTTACCTTGCTCGTAATTGATAAATACCAGATTTTGTGTTATCATCAATGGCCATGTGACAAGCAAAATTGGTAAGATACACTCAGTTGTACTAAACGCTGGACGGGTAGTTGATAAAGTGTATGCTATAAATTTTAATTCAGTTTAATAAAATTAACCCTACATCTACAGTCTACACCAGCTACATCAACAAGTGCACCGATGATGTCACTGTCTCCAAAAACATCATCTCACACCCCAACCAGAAACCATGGATTACTGCGAAAGTGTGTGCACTTTTGAAGACCCGAGACTCTGCCTTCAGAGCAGGGGACAAGGTGGCCCTAGGAACAGCAAGGGCCAAACTGTTCCGGGCTATCAGAGAAGTAAAGCGTGCACACGCCCTTTACCATACAAGCCATCACCAACTACAGGACATCATCACCTGCCTTTGAAAGTGACGTCTGCCTTCCAAATGCGCTGAACAGCTTCTACGCTTGGTTCGGCACGCAGAACAACGTGACAGCGAGGAAGGCCACTCCTCCTCCCAACGACCAGGTGCTGTGTCTCACCACAGCTGATGTGAGGAAAACTCTATGCAGAGTCAACCCATGTAAAACTGCTGGATCAGACAATATCCCTGACAGAGTGATCAGAGAATGTGCCGAACAGGTGGCAGATGTTCTTACAAATCTTCAACATATCTCTGTGTAGCGCCATCGCTCAACCTAACAACCCCCCCCCGACCTTCAAGTCCACCACCATCGTCCCTGTGCTGAAGAAGTCTTCTGTGTCCTGACTCAATGATTGTCACACCCTGTTGCACTCACACCAATCATCATGAAGTGCTATGAGCGACTCGTCATGAGACACATCAAGACCCTGCTGCCCCCCTCACTGTTTGCGTATCGTCCTAATCGTTCAATGGACAATGCCATCTCCACCACTCCATCTGGCCCTAACACACCTAGACAAGAAGGACACCTACATTCAAATGCTGAACATAGATTTCAGTTCAGCATTCAATACTATAATCCCCCAACACCTGATCGGGAAGCTGAGCCTATTGGGCCTGAACACCTCCCTCTGTAACTGGACCAGTAGACACGACATTGTACAATTTTAATGATTCCATGTGAGCTTAGCTTTTGGTGCGCCCAGCCTCAGTTTCTTGTTCCTACTATAGCTGACAGGAAGTGGCATCCGGTGTGGTCTTCTGCTCCTGAAGCCCATCTGCTTCAAGGCTTGATGTGTTGTGCGTTCAGAGATGCTCTTCGGTACACCTCAGTTGTAACAAGATGATATTTGAGTTGCTGTTAACTTTCTATCACCTCGAATCGGTCTGGCCATTCTCCTCTGACCTCTGGCATCAACAAGGCAGTTCACCCAAAGAATTGCCCTCACTGGATATTTTCTCCTTTTCAGATCACTCTCTGTAAACACTAGAGAAAAATCCCAGTAAATCAGCAGTTTTGGAAATAGTCAGACCAGTATTAGTCTGGTAGTAGTCTGGTACCCGCAACCATGCCACATTCAAAGTCATTTAAATCAGCTTTCTTCCCAAATCTGGTGCTTGGTCCCAGCAGATTGTCTTGGCCATGTCTAGATGCTAAATGCACTGAGCTGCTGCCATGTGATTGGCTGATTGGATATTTGTATTAACAAGCAGTTGAACAGGTGTACCTAATGAAGTGGCATTTTTCATTTTGTATTTAACAACCAACAACATTACATTTTTGCTAAAAGTTGTTGATTGTGCAATTAGCCAGTCACAATCAGTAGTAATTAGGCTTATCTTGTTGACGCTGCTGTTGATAAGGAGGATAATGGTAATGGGACCTATACATTTTTTGCATTTCAAGCATCAGTCTTTGAAGAAGCAGAAATCACAGTGTGTGTTAAGAAGATAAAGGGTGCTCCTAACTCCAGTTTGCTGTTGGATGGTGCTGACTTCCGAATGGTCAGCTACAGTTATTCGGTGTCTTTTGAATTCCTTGATGAAGCTCAAACCCAAAAACGTGTAAGTAAACTTGTATGAATATGTATTCCGTATTCAGACTTAACTATGAATTTAGCTGCTGTTGCAGCACTTCCTTTACCTGAGTTTAGGAGGAGTCTCTGAGTCAGAGGTATGATAATGACTCAAGAGAGGAGCAACATCCAGCAATGCAGTTTTGCATTCTGAAATGCATGCTTTATTAATGACTAAAATGATAAATTAACTTAAAGTGATCTATGAATATAGGAGAGAAATGCCTGGGCAGATTCTCATCCAAAGTGATAAATTATGTTTTGCATTTATATCATATTACATTTGGCAGCAAAGAAAAAAAAAGAATTTCCTTTTCAGTCAGTTTTTTATATCTCTATTTTTTTTTTCCAGCTTAAAGGCATATGCAAGTGTTTAAGGGTCTAGTCACTATAAAAATATCAGCTGATAATATGTATAAAATGTACAGTACTGTGCAAAACTCTTGAGTCACTCCTCATTTCTTCATATTAAATTAAACAATGTAGATATATTTTTTATGCAAACAAATGTTTTACTGCAACAAGCTGCAAAGTGCCTAAAAATACAATTTAAGAACTGGTTGTTTATGTAACAACCGCAGCAGCGACCTCATTTCCCCCCTCGTCTGTTCAAACCACTCAGCATTTAGTATCACCAGTATACTAATAACCGTCTAATACTAAACTAATAATCATCTGCTCCTGTTTCGAACTGGTTCATGTCTTAAGTTAGATGTTTTTTACACTTGAATAATTCATAGGTCACTGTGTGACTTAACAAACAAAAAAACATTCATCTGATACAGGTACAGGAACTGGACTTGAAAATGAGAGCCAAAAAGTCTTTCAGGAAGCCTGGAGAACTATTTTTTGAGACTGCAATAAAAAGAAAAAGTCTGGCTTTTTGAAAGCAAAATATCAAGAAAAGATGGGTGACTCTAGACTTTTGCACAGTACTGTAATTAGGAATTATTTATTTAAATTGTCGTGTTTAATCTCTTTCGATTATCTAAGTAAATATTGTTGTAAATTAGTAAGGTTCTGTATAGTGAGTACTAAATAGTGCCCTGAGACATTAAGCCATCCAACTGATATTCTACAACACCATTATGGAAAGTAGACACATTTAATTTATACACAGTAAATCGTTCTAGGTCTTTGGATTCGAATAGAATTGACTTTTAATTGCTCAGTAGAGTGTATACAGAGCATAATAAATTTATTTGGGGTACACTGAAAAAGCTTGCTGATGAACTAATTTGAATTGTAATTTTCACAGAAAATTTATGCTGGGAGCCAAACATCAGAAAATATCTCACAGGACCAAGGAGAGAATAAGAAAGTAACATCAATCCCATGTGTGACATCAGATCAGCAGAGTAATGGTAAACACCTGACATAGACAATTATAGTCTCTGTAGTTCATGAAGGTTTATTGAGCACTGAATACCAGAAATATTAAAGTGTAAAACAGTTTGCTCAGTTTACTATTACAGAAATCTTATATGGATCTTGTAATGTACAGCATTGTTTGTTATTTCACCCATTTTACTAATTTATATTGGGGAAAAGTACACAATGACTGCATACAGCAAGTTTTATTTTGAAGCAATCAAGATTATATCCTGGGATTATATCCTTCTATGGCATTTTTATCATATGGTAATGGTTTATTATCTCACAACTGTTGGCAATTATAAAAAACAAAGGAATATTACATTTCAAATTCTTAAAAATCAAAAAATTTAATCCCAAATTAATAATCAATATGCTTATCTTTGGGTTTGGTTTTGACATAGTTTTTGAGAGAGTGCTCCCATCTCCCAACTAATAGTGAGACTGATATTCTTGAGTGATGGTCATGCACCAAGTCTCATTTCACTTTTTCTCACTGTGTTAGCTTCCAGCGCCCACATAGCTATAAACTGGACATCAAAGCAAGAGTGGGCTGAAGAAATCGAGTTTAATTATGCAAGCACACATCACATTAGAGACCTGGCAGCTCTCAAGAACTTTATTCTCAGAGGCCTTTGGCTCACTGTGGAAGAGCAGAAGGTTTGACCTGGATTATAATAATAATAATAATGCTAGCACTTGTAAGATAGCAGAATGGTCACATATCAATGACTTTCCTTTGGTATATTCCTATTTATTCCCATTTATTTAGCTGTCATATTTGCTATTTAAAAGGAAACTCCACCCTGGAACTCACTAAATATGTTAATATGTAAATATTTTAGGAGTCTATTGGTTCAGAAATATTCCTGTGAGAAGCATCTGTGGTGCTCTGACATTGAAGGGGAACAGTGCTAACACAGTTACAATTACATTTAACTGTTTGAGCAGAGTGAACAGATTTAAGAGAGAGATGTGAGACTAGACAAGTGCTGGTAGGCCAACATGTTGGTAAATATATGTAGTTTAAACCAAAAAATCTCGCTATTCAATAATGTTTTTAATAATATGAAATAATAGATTTTAATGGTGGAACAGTGGATCCAGCAGAAGTTGGATGGTAAGATTTAAACTGTTTGATATTTACAGAAGATTTCAAGGACAGTATGGTGATGACTGTTAGCTGCAGTAAAACATTTGAATGGTGCAAACGTTTTAAAGAAGTCTGTACATCCATGATGCAGGTTTAGAGCCCACTGCAGTCGTTCCCTGCAAGTGGAATGCCTGATCCTTGAAAATCGACAGATAACTTTCAACAAAGAACACAATCATTCACTAACACCACTTGCACATTACAGGGACTCTTGCTACTCTTGCCATGTCCCCTGTACAGTCCTGACCTCACTCCAAGCCATTTCCACATGTTTGAGCAATTAAAGGAAGTTCCTGGGAGGCCAGCATTTCAGATATGAACCATGCAATCTATTTATAACTTCAGGCATACTGTGAAAGCTTTCTATCCTGATGGTAACTATGTTCTGCTCATCTGTGCAATCAAAAAGTCCCGGTTTGACTTGAACACACACACACACACACATTACTAGGTCAACTCAATCCAATCTTTGCCCATTTGTCGTCCTATTTGATTTCACTCCTAAGAACATTCAAGAACATTTGAATGCTCCCATTTCCATCACCCAGATCCTTTCATGAAAGCAGATACTTCCATCCTTGTGCATCCTTCTCACAAAATCATGAAAAAGTCTATAAAAGCAATTATGATGAGGGAGAGTTTATAGCAGCACTTGAATGTCAACACTAGTTGGAAAGGGTGGAGCTCACTGACCACTGCCTGGTTCATCTTCTCCTGACCTATAGGCAAAAACTTAAATCCGCTAAGTCTGTAGTAAGGACTGTAAAGACATCCTACATCAGTTTCTGTGAGGAGAGGACATGTGTTTCCCTACCAGGACATTTTTAACATATAACAATGACAAATCATGGTTTACAGCAAAACCCAGCTTCGTCAGGCCAAAGAGGATGACTACAGGAGTGGGGACAGGATCTTGTACAACCAGGCCAGGAACACACTAACAAGGGTGATCAGAGTGGCTAAGAGGAGCTACTCTGAAAAGCTGGAAAATCAGTTTTCTGCAAACGACCCTGCTTTAGTGTGGAAAGGCTTGACACCCGTCACCAACTACAAGATGGGACCCTTGCAGTTTGCTTATAGAGCAAACAGGTCTGTGGATGATGCAGTCAATATGGGACTGCACTTCATCCTTCAACATCTGGACAA
>JAOVVA010220973.1:0-22289 GCA_028565275.1 Leiocassis micropogon | reverse complement strand
TTGTGTAAAGCTGCTTTGCGACAATGACAATTGTTAAAAGTGCTATACAAATAAAATTGAATTGAATTGAATTGAATTATTCCACAGTCCAAAGACATGCTGATTAGGCTAACTGGTGTTCCCAAAATTGCCCGTAGTGTGCAAGAGTGCTTGTGTGCCCTGCAGTGGATTGGTCCTGGATGTACATGCCTTGTACCTGGAGTCTGGTGGGATAGGCTCCAGCCCTCCCGTGACCCTGAACAGGATAAGTGCTATGCAGAATGAGTGAGAGACATAAAATCCACCTTACCAAATGAAAACACTAATCAAAATAATTATGAACATAAACAATAACAAAAAAATAAACCTTCACCACCAACCAAAGATTGAACCAAAAAAAAAAATCCCATTATTCATCCAGACATTGTAATTACGTTTTCACGGCTTACACATCTCACTCCGATTCTCCATCACTCTGTCTGATTTCACTAAATGCTCATTTCGCTCGTTCTGTGACAGGCTTCAAAAGAAAATATGCACAGATTCTCAGTCCTGGGTTGTGTGTAAAGCCCAAAACAAGAGATGAAAAAAAAGCCTAAATAAAGACTGTGATACTGAGGCGTGGTCGAATGATAAGGATATTGTAAATCAAAGCACTCTGGGGGGTCTAAAGATCTGTCACATCATTTATTATAATCCTGAAACACTCCATAATATGTTATTCTAAAAATTATTAAGCTCAGCATTGGTTTTATTACAAAATTTTGTAATACCCTCCAACTCAAGGTCAAGATGAAACCAGAAAGATGTGAGTTACTACAAAATCAAGTCATGTCTTCAAGAAGGACAAGAGTGGATTAAAGAGGAGGATCAAAAGATAGAACCAATCCACAAGATAACCTGAAACTAAAGGCTCTTAATCTTCTGATCAGAAGACGCATGGAACAAACCACACATTCCTGATTGATATAAAGGTTCTCAAGTCCATCCCAAAAATCTTCACCCTGAAAGAATCCATCAGGAGGAGTGTGATGTGATTTTCAGTCCTCCAGATTCTCCTCTCAGGTTCCTCAAACGATGTACTGAGAAATAAACCAGCACAATTGTTTCTTCTTTTATTATAACAATGGAGCCGGAAATGTGGAACCATGTCACAGCATGAGCATAGACATGCCATGAGTATTTACACAAATTTAAATTTAATTAACAAAAAAATCACCAAGTCGGTCATCATCTGGTGTGTAGTAATTAATCTCTACATGGAACCGGATTACTCTGGGCTGGAAGGTCAGAAAGCCAAAGGTCTTAATTTCACCCTCAGAACCACCACTGGGTGGAGATGTAGCACTTACACACCATTTTACGAACCTCACAGGAACCTTCTCGCTGAGTAACTGGGAATCTTGGAGGTTCTGCAGTGTTCATAAAACCAGGTGTCCACACGTAACCCAGTATTCTTGGTCCTCAAGCAAACCATAACCACAACCTACAAGACTACAGGAACGTTTTAAAAATTTACAGGTTTCTAATGGGTTTAAAAGTGTTATGTTGTTTGAGCAACACTCTCAGAACGCTGTGAAATGTTGTAAGAATGAAGAAAAGCAATCAGTCATGTGGTGTGACATTTGAAAAAGGTATTAAGGGATTATTTTTAAAGAATAATTGCTAATTGGCTTAAAAGCTCCGGCATTTCACACCGGGCCAAAGTCCTTTGAACATACTAAAGATCTTGAACCTTAAAAGAAGTACTTCCTTTCACTCGGGCGGTGAGAGTGTGCTGTCTCGTTCAGCCGCTAATCTGGCACCATGTCTGTGTTTCATTTTCACCACAGAATGGAAAAGTAATAGACTGGTTCTTTCTTTCTCTTTTTCTCTCTTAATAAGAAGTTTCTTTCTTTTCACCTACAGAAAGCAGACATCAATGTGTACGTGTTACTGTCTCACTCGCACCAGCGATACAAGCCTTCACATGACAGATGGGCTTCAGCAACATGTTAACCTACCTGTCTGGATGTGTGTGGGTATCGCAGCACGGTTCTTCAGTATAAAACGAGGTTCTGTTGACTCGCTCCCTTCATCTGTAACATGCAGTTCATCAGTGCTGTGCCACTGGTGTCTACTGAGCATGTGCTGTGACCTTTGACCTCGCAAAGAGTGGAGCAAGATGCAGTAAGGGAGCTCATGACCTGAAACAGGAAATGTCTTTACATCACACTTTATTCAAGCTACTAACGTTAGGGATGATATTCTAACACTTGCACTAATGTGCTCGTTTATTACCGAAGTTGCAGTAGGCATGATACTCCAGAACTTACGGTAATTTGTTTGTTTAATACTAATGTTACAGTAAATGTGACACTCCAGCATGTACGGTAATGTGTTTGTTTATTACTAAAGTTATAAACAAATGCCTAAATGAAGTTATAGTAGACAAGATATTCCAGAACCCGTTTGTAATTTACACTGAAATAAAATTTGCAGAACATTCATATTTATTTATTTTCAGAATGTTTAGATGTAAAGAAATTTGACTGTTTATCATTATTCATTTATTCATTTATTCATTTTTAAATTATGTTTATATTATAAAATATTCATATTTCATAGTTTTATATATGTGTTACATATGCAACGTAAGTTGCAGTGTCGTTAATTATCATGTACAGTATATTTAAGTGCCTGAGTAAAAGTATTACTAAATCGTTTTGAAGAAATAATATCCTAGGTGTATTCATTTTAGATGGAACTTGAGGACGGTATTGCTTTGTCTCTAGCGGTTGAGGTGGACGTGCTTCTCCAACACTCAAGGCAATTAATCCAGCCGCTTTGCTGCATTTATATTTTTCTTTTATGAACTTAATTTTGTATCGTGCTGTGCATTGTACACTTTAAGAACGACCAGTTTAAGAGAAGCTCTCCATCTCGTCGTCTACTGATCAGATGTGACAGATGTTGTAAAATTTTTACAATGTAATGAGGCAACATGGACTGTAATCTCAACACATACGCACAGATCAAATATAACACCCGCATTTTAACATCTTACATTAACATATTACACCCCGAATTCTGGAAATGTTGGGACGTTTTTTTGATTTTAATAAAATGAAGACTAAAAGAATTTCAAATCACATGAGACAATATTTGATTCACAATAGAACAGAGATCATAATAAATGTTTAAACCGAGTCATTTTACACTTTTATCCACAAAATGAGCTAATTTCTTCAATTTAATTTCTATTTAATCCCTGCTGAAGGTTTCAAAAAAGTTGAGATAGGGCATGTTTACCGTGGTGTAGTATCTCCTCTTCTTTTTAATACAGTTTGAAGACGTCTGGGCATTGAGGTTATGAGTTTCTGGTGTTTTGGTGTTGGAATTTGGTCCCATTCTTGCCTGATATAGGTTTCCAGCTGCTGAAGAGTCGTGGTAGTCTTTGACGGATTTTTTGTTTAATGATGGACTGAATGTTCTCCATAGGTGAAAGGTCTGGACTGCAGGCCAATTCAGCACCCGGACTCTTCTACTACGAAGCCATGCTGTTCTAATAGCTGCAGTGTGTGGTGAAACACACAAGGCCTTCCTTGAAATAGACATCGCCTAAAACTTTTATATACCTTTCAGCACTCAGTGCCCTCCAAAACATGCAAGCTGCCTGTACCGTATGCACTTATGCCCCTCATACCATTTTCAAATTTGGACTCAACGGTGCTTCTGGACCATGTTCACATATGGCATTCTTTTTTAATGATAAAACTTTAGTTGGCTTCTGCAGATGGCACGGCGTATTGTGTTTACCGACAGTGGTTTCTCGAAGTATTCCTGGGCCCCTTTAGTAATGTCAGTGACACAATCATGCCGATGAGTGATGCAGTGTCGTCTGAGGGCCCGAAGACCACAGGCATCCAACAAAGGTTTTCACTCTTGTCCCTTACACACAGAGGTTTCCCTCGGTTTCTCTGAATCTTTTGATGATGTTACACACTATAGATGATGAGATTTTCAAAGCCTTTGCAATTTGACGTTGAGGAAAGTTTTTTTTAAAGTAACCCACATCTTTTCCGCACACTTCCACAGATTGTAGAGCCTCTGCCCATCTTGACTTCTGAGAGACTCCACCTCTCTAAGACACCTCTTTTATAGCTAATCATGTTACAGACTTGAAAAAAATTCGTGCTTTTTCAGCCCTTTGTTGCCCCCGTGTCAGCTTTTTTGAGACGTGTACCACGTATCAAATTTGAAATGAACTCATTTAGTGGATAAAAGTGTAAAAAATTTCCCATTTAAACATTTATGTTCTCTATGTTCTATTGTAAATAAAACATTTGCTCATGTGATTTAAGAGTCTTTTAGTTTTCATTTTATTTCAATTTAAAATACATCCCAACTTTTCTGGAATTCGGATTGTACCAACAGAGCCACATGTCCGGTGTGTCGTCATGAACAACGCTGATAACAACGTGCACGTCTCACCAGAATTAAAAAAACGTGAATTAGTGACGTCGTGTTGTCTATGTATCTCTTCCTTTATTTGAATTCAACAAAACTGCAACCGTCACAGACGTCAGGAGATTTTTAATACTGTGTCTGTGTATGTGTGTGTGTGTGTGCCCTCACCGATAAGCGGGTACATTTCCTCCTCTCCATCATACAGCACACAAAGCTGATAGTCTGAGACTCCGCCCTATACACAGGATGTGGGAAAGAAGGAGAGAGGCAGGAAACAGGAAGTAAGAGATATGAAACACAGGAAATGCCAACGAGTAAACACGCTGCTTGACCACCTGCTCCACATAAACAATCCAGCTTTTTACAGAAACAAGTCCCTCATTCTTTAGCTTGAGCTCATACTGCATTGTGTTGCTCCTAACCCCTTCTTCAGGTTTGTACAGGTGTATGTTTATGCCAGGTTTCAGGAGTTAGAATACACCCTTGAGGTTCACCTCAAATCTTTTTGTCTGTTTTATTACACTACATTACACTTTGCGTCAGGTATAAAACACACACACACACACACACACACACACACACACACACACACATTAAATAAACTCTGCTGCTGGATATTAGAAAAAGAGCAGACTTTAATCGCACACTAATTTAATATTAAATTAAATCTGAGACTCTTATATAAAGATCTACTCGGCTTAGATTTTACTTCAATAAATGTAAATCACTTTAAAGGCTAGGGTTAGGGTTAGATCGGTGCATTGTGGTGACGTGTACATTTCAACACAAATATTTCACTTTTATATGTTGGTATTGTGTTTATTTTTTAATTTCTTTATGTCACAAAGCATTTAACACTGATCATCCGGTAAAACAACCCAGGTTTTGGGTTTCCCTTGTGCCACTGGGGTGGCTCTGACCCCTCAGGACGTGGCTCCGCAGGGCCCCAGGGGGGTGCTGTTGTGTCTTGCACTAGAATATTGGCAGAAGATTCTTTAGGTGTGTGAGGTTCAATTGGATTGTGATCTGGGGAGTTTGGACGCTGGGTTGGTGACCGTAGGTTCTTTGCCTGTTGGGCCCCGTGTGTAGTGGGCTGTGGTGCACTGGGTGTTCTGATGCCTTTCTATTACTGCCAGTTTTGTATATACCAAGTATATACCAATGCCAGGGAGTGGTAGCTCAAAGGGCTAAGGCACGGAGTTACTGATCCGAAGGTCGGCGGTTCGATCCCCAGCTCTACCAGGTTGCCACTGTTGGGCTACAGGGGTGCTGTATCATGGCTGACCCTACGCTCTGACCCCAGTTACACTGGGATAGGCAAAGAAAGAATTTCACTTTGCTGTAATGTATATGTGACAAATAAAGGCTTGAGTTAATTGACTTTTTACAGTGACTTGTGCTGCATTAGCTTTTCTGTTGGATCAGACCAGAGGGGTTGGATAGATTGGTCTACTGGGGTATAATTAGTGTCAGTGGTAATAATGTTATGGATTCAAAGAGGGTCATAAAAATGTGATAAGATAATCAAAATCTGTGTTTCTATTTATCTTCAGGCTTTAACATTGGTGGTTCAAATGGTTAAGGCTATGGGTTACTGGTCAGAAGGTCAGGGGTTCAAGCACCAGTACTGCTAGGTTGCCAATTTTGATTGCTCGAGCAAGGCCATTAACCCTGTCTGCTCTAGGAGGGTACTGTGTCCTGACTGAGCCTTAAGAACTAAAGTCTTCTCTTTAAGAACTAAAATTTGCATGGAAATTCCCCATCATACCAAGCATTTTCAGCACACGATTGACCGAACCAGCCATGCGTGGGTGTGTGTACATCTGGTAGTTGTTCAAAACTTGTTTGCGTCAGTGGAAAGCCAAGTGAAGCGAGTTCACACCTTGTTTGTGTAAGATTTAGTGAAGACGTAGCACCGCGGGTACCAAGAATGTTATCAAGGACGGTAGCAAGAAGAAAAGGAAGACGCTTTCAGTTTGGTTTTTGAAGCAGCCGGTGCCAAAAGGAATCATAAATTAGGTTAAGTGGGGTTTAATATCTATTTATTTCAGATTTTACTTCATTTACATGTCTTTATTCATGTTCTCATGTTTTGATCGCTTTTATATGCAAAAATATGATTATAGTAGTGTGAATTGGTAATATTGGTAATATTAAATCTGCATTTACATTATTTCCTATGGGACAATGTGCTGAGGTACCGCTGTATGGAAAAACTGAAATCATTTCACTGTGACAAATAATTGAATCTTAATCCTAGATGTAATCTGTTAAACACTGCCTTGTTTTTTTATATAAAGGTTTATTAGTTGAAAAGTGATATACAATAAATATACTGTAAATTCCTATAATGTTTTATACACTCTAATTGTTTCGTCATGGGAATAACACTCTCGGAGGAAAGCGACATGGTCTTCTTCAGGGAGCATGGACAAGGAAAGATTCCTCACCGTGAGTCCGTTCTGCTGTATCGCGCTCTGAACCACGGTCTCGGCTGTAGAGTGGACGTCCACACTCACCGCTGTGGTCTAAAAAGAAATTAAACAGTTCGAATTATGAATTAAAGAACAACATCAGTAAACAATGAACGCCTGATTGTAATCTTATATGATTCTTGGGATTTTATTCAAAAATGAAAAATGAAAATAAGGTTAAGACAAGGGTCGCTGATTTATTAACAAATCAGCTTTTGTTTTCTTTTAAATCGTTGTTTAGCCTTATTATTAATGAAAGGGTTCTCACTGTGTATTAAATGTAAAAGCATGCTGGTACAGATCGTATTCAGATCTTTCTGCTCATCAGGAAGTGCTTAATAATATATAAATGTCCTCAAGTTCTGGGCTTCAAAGCCTTTTCTTACTTCAGTAGGATGACTGAACACTCTAATAACAAGGAAAGGTAATAAGTCTCATCTGCACTCTAGCTGTATTTGATTGGGAAAAAAAGCCTGCTTGGGTTGCAAACACACAAACACACCACTCCAGGAAATGAAGATCTGCCTTCACAGGAAGCCGCAGCAGGCTGGGCCGAGTCCATGTTATCTGCGGATCCACAGCTGAGACCGAACGACGTCAGGTTGGGGTTTGTCCCCCCCGTGGGAATTACAGCCGAGGGCCAGAGCGCTGCATCAGGAGGACATGGCGTGATCGTCTACAGTGACTAGCCAGACACTTCATCACTGAATGCTTAACCTTAAAAAAACCCTGTGCTCTTGTACTCCGGTACTTCCTGTACCAGCTCCTCTCTCGGGACGTTCTGTAAGATTCTTTAGGGAGGTTTGTGACGCAGGAAAAAAGATTCTAAAAGCAAAAGTCCGAAATTCCGAACGCACGAATGTGAGGGATGAGTTCTAGATACAGAGCTTAGCAAAGCACTGGTTCCACATGGAATTAAAGAGTTCTAGGTGTGAGAGGAACATTTCAGAAGAAAAGTTTCTCTTTTATAAAACACATATTTATATTTAGACCACTCCAGCCTTTATCTAACATCATCAACGCCACCTTCAGGTGAGAAGTGTGTCCTGTGCCTCCTGGAGCTCTGGCTCTACATCGAGTCGTGCCTACGCTGGGTGGTATATCTGAATCGATCCTCGGAAATGAAACATTGGTCTAATTGTCTCGCAGCTCGCTCTCATTCTTTGTTTGCAATTGATTTCCAGAATTAAATCACAGCTGCTTTAGAGAGGAAACATGGCGTAGAGTGTGATGACATTTCCTGTGTGTAAACGGAGCTGGAGAGGGATTAGAGAGAAACTCACCACTGCAGAGTCGAACAGCTGAACGTTCACCATGAGATGAGTCGGGATTAAACGCTGTCTGGCTCTCACGCTGTGCCTGGAGTTATCAGTGTTAAACACACACACACATGCACAAGTTCAATGCAACTGAAAGGCAGTAATCAAGACTATTAAAAACCCACAGAAGCGTTTAAACATGAGGGCCTGATGTACACACAGGAGGGAGCGCAGCACAAAAATAAAAAGGAGACTCACTGCCTGACGGTGCTTGACAATGCTCACACACTGCGGCGTTCGATTCACTCAGTCAGGAAGCCGATCTGTCTCTCTGCATGAGGCGCAGTTCGGCTTTAAGTAGCTGACGCAAGTCAAAACACTCAGTAAGCTCAGAGTTCACCGATGAACCTGTTAAAATGTTTCTATTCGAATAAAGACTCAGGTGTCAGAACTAACAAGCACAAAACACTAGGGGGCGTGCACACTTACTCACTCACGCACTTTATACAGTGGTTATCATCTAGAGGGTCGCGAGGGGCCTGGAACCTATCCCGAGTCTTTTAGGGCGGGGGCAGGGTGCCAATCAATTGTAGGGAAAACACACACACACACACACACACACACACACACACACACCTACACTACAGGGAATCTGGAATCACCAATCAGTCTAATCTGCAGGACTGTGGGAGGAAACCATAGTACCCTGAATAAACACACAAGCATAGAGAGAACACGCAAATTCCACACACACACACACACACACACTTAGACCGGAGGTGGGACTCGAACCCTGGACCCTGGAGTGCAGTTACTGGAAAATAAATTGGCGTGGGTGTGATGTGAGGGGGCGGAGTTGCGCCTGACAGCAGACGTGTCAAATTATTGATATTTCAGAAAAATAACTGTCGAGAGCAACGCCCTCCTACTTCCTACTGGAGTCTACCGACGGCACTGATTCTGATGATGTCACGTCTAAAGTCTCCAGAATCTTCTCAAGCTTTACTGAACTTCAGAACATCTCGTTACGCGTTTAATTAAAGGTCACACCGTATACTGTACGGCCAGGCGAGACGATCGTCTCGATGTACAGGAAGTAATTGCAGGTAGGAGCTGAAGTCGCGACCCGAGGAATCATTTGAGGTCGGCTTTAGAGCGCTGGACGTAATTTCTCTGTAACTATGTAAATGTCAGTGTTCGTGTTGAGAACGTGCGTCTCGGTCACAGCGGTGCGTCACACCAGGCCCTCGCTCACGCTGGTGTCGTGTGTTCAGTCCTCACCACTGTAAAGCGCTCAGCCACTTGTCCTTCGTCTCTGAAGAGCTGCGGAAAGACAACGAGCGAGTCAGTTAGGAACCTTGAAGCCCCAAAGCTTCATGAAATCTGTTCAATAAAAACGTTTCTGTTTCAAAAGTCACGTGACGTCACGTGCGAACACTAAAGCTTGTGTCTGAGGGGTCGTTAAACTGAAACCTGTCGCCTTGTGCGCTGTCTGTGTGCAGTAACGAGTGTGTAAATCTCGCACCTCAGCGTCACCACGTAATTGGTCGTCGGCCAGCCAATCACGAAGGAGGTTTTGGTGCTGAACTTCCTGCTTGTGACTCGGTGAGTGCAGGAGGCCAACCAAATGTCTGAGAGACTCACCCGAGCCTTCAGCTTCAGATACAGAGACCTACAACACACACACACACACACACACACACACACATACACACATACACAAGAGCCTCAACATTTAATTTCAAACACACTCATATGAAGTGTATAAACACACACACACACACACACACACACACACACACACACTTGGTTTTGGCGACAATAAGCGAGTCTGTGGAAAGGAGGAGGAGCCTCTCTCGTGTCTCCGAGCCGATGGTGAGATGGGCGTGGTCTTCCAGGAGAAGCAGTGCATTCTGGTGCTCTTCCCAGTACTCATCCCTGCAGGAAACATAAATGTTACCATGTTACCATGGAAACAACCGTTCATTTATCAACTAACTCAAACAGCTGTGCTACACCTTGGCCTGGAGGCTGTTGATTAATTTTCTGTAATAGCAGCTCCGACAGTGGCGCAGGTTTATGTTAATGTGATGAACATGTGGAAAATAAGTTTAATAATAAATGGAAATGTGATGAATATGTTGATTAATGTGATGAATATGTTGATTCATGAGGTTCATATGTTAATTTATGTGGTGAATACATTTATGCTGTTCTCTTTATCAACCCACCACTTCCCTCACACACACACACACACACACGTATGTGTATATTTTACTTAAGGCACAAAATATGTTAATTAAGTGTGACTGACTAATCACTTAGTAATCGGTTATTAAATAATTAATGAGCACTTAAGCCAGAGATTAACGATGAAATAAACTTTACCACCGCGTTCCTCTTTTAGTAAACACTTCTGAACGTTTACACACTTGTGTAATATGTAAATTAGCTTTAAATAATTAATATGACTAACTTTGTAGTGAATAGCGAATAAACACACACGAGTGTAAAATGCTTCCAAAAAAATCATTTTAATGTGTGTGTGTGTGTGTGTGTGTGTGTGTGTGTCTGTCGCTTGTGGCTCTCACTGCTGGCATGAGTGACGCAGGTTATGAGGCTTTCTGTGCTGTGTGTGTGTGTGTGTGTGTCTCCACACTGCATTCCTGCCCATATAAGGTCGAGTGAAACTGGTAGCACCAAATCATTTAAATGTAAACAGAGCCTCTGTGTGTGTGTGTGTGTGTGTGTGTGTGTGTGTGTGTGTGTGTGTGTTATTCATGACGCTTGTACTTCGAATTAACTAACTAAAAGATCATACAAATCATTTGCACTCGAATCCTTAGAGAAGTGTGGCGAAAGTTTTGGCACCCCCCAGGGTTGGCTTGTACTGCAGATTAATCAGATAACAGATTCTATATTTATATTGATATGCGGTTATTATACTGTTAAATCCAGTCACGACTAAAAGTAATAAAGTGACAAAAGTGCAGAACCGTCTGCGAACCTCTGGTCCAGTAATTGGCTGCAGGGTCAGGGACGCCCCCCGGGCTCAAGGCGCGGGGAGACGAGGACGTTAAATCCTGCAGCTCGGCAGGGATCACAAAGTTGCAAAGTCTTTAACATTACACACTTTACACACACACACACACACACACACACACACATACACTTTACACACACACACCTAATGAGAAGTACTCCAATCTCAGTGTGGTGAATTATTTATCTAACACCTGATCCAATCAGCCACACTCTTAGCAATATATTTATTTATTAGTTTGTCTGTTTATTAGAGACAGATGACACTAGACTGTTTACAGCAGGAGCTTCCTGAAACTCCATAACAGACATAAATTAAAAAGATTAAATATAAGTTAGTTATAATAATTAAGTAATATAAGTTCTTTTTTACTTCCAGTTTTTAATTTAATTGACTGGTTAAAAATTTAAGAACTTTTTGTCAGAAACACGTAATTACAAACCACTTCACTTCAACTGAGCAGACGAGTAACACACAGTCTAATACCCACACACACACACACACACACACACACACACACACACACACACACACACAGACAGAGAGTACCTGCGTAGGGTCCTTGCTTTGCTGAATGCTTTAATAATGTTGTGTTTTCTGTGGACCGTCATCTTCATCATCTACAACACACACACACACACACACACACACACAGGAATGTTATGGTGTAAAATAGATCAGTCTACGTGAGGATAAATCTGAGTGAGGACGGATTTGACTGAGGACGTGTCCGCGTGAGGCAGTGTCTGAATGAAGACCCTTCTGTGTCAGGACATTTCTGAGTGACTGCGAGTCTCTGAGAGGACGTGTCTCCTTGAGCATGTGTCTGTTTGAGGACGTGTTTGAGTGAGTTAGTGTCCGGTGTGAAGACGTCTCACTGTGAAAATGTGTTTGAGTAAAGAAGTGTGAGTGAGAATGTGTCTGAGGGAGGACATCAGAGCACGAGGACACGTCTGAGTGAGTGTGTGTGTGTGTGTGTGTGTGTGTGTGTGTGTGTGTGTTGTATGTGTTGTGTGTGCAGAATTGGTTGTGTGAGGATGTGTGTAAGTGAGGTTGTGTCTGGTAAAGAATTCTTTGTGGGGATGTGTCTGTGTGAGGACGTCTCAGAGTGAGAGCGTGACTGTGTGAGGACGTGTCTCTGTGAGGACGTGTCTCTGTAAGGACATGTCTCTGTGCGGATAGACCTTGTTGATAATGTGTCTGAGTGAGGACATATTTGAGGACATGTCTGATGTCAGTGTGAAAGTCACAATGTAAGACTGTGTCTGAGTAAGGGAATGTGAGTAAGAACATGTCTTTGTGAGGACATGTCTCTGTGGAGATATTTCTGGGTAAGGGCGTCTCAGAGTGAGAATGTGTCTGAGTGAGGACATGTCTCTATTAGGTTGTGTATCTGTAAGGACATGTCTCCATGAGAATGTGTCTTGTTGAGAATGTGTCTCTGTGAGGACATGTCTCTGTGAGGTTGTGTCTGTATGAGGACATCTCTGCATGAGGACGTGTCTGTGTGTGTGTGTGTGTGTGTGTGTGTGTGTGTTTAGATATGGCTGTGTGAGGAATTCTTGGTGTGGGGACGTCTCAGCATGAGGACGTGTCTAAGTGAGGACGTCTCAGATAACTGTTAGTTAGTCTCACTCAGGCTGTGCTGTTATTGTAAACTTGACCCCCACGCAGTTCTGTATTATCACCTTCAACTCTGCGTTGTCATAGCAACCTGCATTTCCCCCTCAGTACTACTTACTGCTCAGTGGGTTTAAAAAAGACTTCTGAGAATTTTTGTTGTTGAGATAAAATTCATTCTCTTGTCCCCACAGTGTTTGATAAACCACACTTCCAGTTCCAGTTTTTTTTTTTCTTCACTAAATCCCTCTTTACAGCTGAACGGTTTACGGTGATCTACAGTCTGATTAGTGCGCTGTGCGCTAACACGCTAATCAGCTCATTATTCAGATGTCTAATGAAAAGATGACGTTTTCTGCATTTTAAAAACTTATTATTTTCGTATCTTATTCTCATCCTGATATGGTGTTGCTGTTCACCGAGTGTGTGCGTGTGTGTGTGTGTGTCTGTGCGTGTGTGTGTGTGTGTGTGTGTGTGCGCACTCTGCTGGGAGGCGTCTCTCAGGTCCAAGCACTCGCTCGCGTCCAGGTGAAAGTAAAAACCTGCAGGAATTCTGCGCTGATACACACTTTTGATCTGAAGCAGGACAGCGCCCCACCTGGTCGACTCTGCTTACAACAGAGGATCCATTCAGCTTCATCTCTAATTTAATTAACTTCTTCTGTGTTTAAGGCGTCTCAGGTGTTTTCAGATGCTGTGGATAATCTTCAGTTCTGATGTAAAAAATGTGGATTTACGGATTTTCTGTCCAGCAAACATGTTTAGATTTAAATCAAGAATTAAAATAATAATAATAATAATAATAATAATAATAATAATAATAATAATAAAGCAGCTGAGATGATGTTGGCGATGATGTCAGAGAGGTGGCGAATCCATTCAGCTCAGTGAGGACCACTGTTTCACACATGACATGTTGTTTCAAATAAATCCACTTCCACTTAAGGGGAAGTTTTTTAATATTTACGATTAGAAACAAAGCCAGAGACTGGACCGTGAGACGAGCGGATCGGACAGACATCATGGACACCATGACTGTGTCCTCCATGAGACATGATTTAATTGAGCCTGAGATCAAAGGAGAAAAATAAATTTGTCTCTAAGAATAACTAGTGTGATTAAACTGCAACAATTTTTTTTTTAAAAATGTAAAAAGGTTTTTGGAAAGTTTTAAACAAGTCACTTTGGAAAATGTACATTTTTAGTTTAAGTTATAATTTTAAGTATTTAATTGATGTCATTTGTTACAGCTAAATTAACATGAACAATACCCAACTAAAAAATTAATGAAAACTATTATTATTAATATTACTTTTAATTTTTTTATTTTTCTTTCTGTTCTCTTCTTTTTACTTTTCTTTTTTCTTTTAACAAAATATCACCCATACTTTAAATTAGCTGTGAAAATCAACACGACCTTCACACACATCATTTCCAAACAAGCTGAAATTTTTCTTAGCATGGTGCATTCTTATAAAAAAACAACAAAGTACATTATCTTGTTTTAAAGGAATTTCTGTATCTTCTGTTCTCTCTTTTAAAAAATAATAATCAGAATAACACCAGATGATTTAGCAGGTGCGTACTTGAAATTGTTCTGGGAAAAAAAATTGTTGTCATAATCACAGTAACTCAGTTTACATCTAGTCTGAGACCTGCTTATTCACCCACACGTCTCTCAGTATGTCTGTCTCTGTTTGTCTACTCTCAACATATTCCAATATTGCATCACTGAACTACATTTGCAGTTTTACTTTTGAAACTGATTCTTAGTTAAGCACAAAAGCTTCTTGATTTTCATTTCAAGCTAGTGTTTAAATATGTTCTGCTAAACAACATCGCTGTCCAACGGTGTTTAATCGGTGCTGAGATCCCGGGACGGTGTCCAGACATTTTTCTTAGTGCTCGATGTTTACACTGTATAATTAAAGCATTTTTGGAAAATTACTCTGCATCCTGTTGACAAACAGTCTCACATGGAGTCGTGTTCTACTGGAGAACCTACATATATTCACTTAGCCATGCACTCTAACACACACACACACACACACACACCTGTTTAATTTCTTTATGAGGACATAATCATTTCTGTAGCTCATCGTTCTAATCTCTAGTCATGAACTTTTTGACACAGGCTTTTTAGAAATACTTTTTTTTTTCTCAGGACCAGACTTGGACACCATCCTCCTATTAGTTTTGCTCCTCACAATAGGTTTACATATGCACACACACACACACACACACACACACACACACTACAAGTCACCTGTCCCATTCCTCTTTCCCCCGGCCCTGTGTGCTCTCTTACCTTCCCACCGTCCCGCAGGTCTCCTGTTCCCCAAAGTCCAGAGCTTCATTTTAAACTCCACTGCTTTACAGCCATGGCACTTACGTTCTTAATGTGACACAATGTCCTGGTCAGAAAATACACCGTTTAATAAACTTTAAATGTCAGTACTCTTGTAAGGAAAAAGATTTCCTCTGTCCCACTTCAGACACAAGGCACAAAACATTCCTCTCTGTCCCTCTCTGTCCCTCTCTCTCTTCCTTCCTCCCTCCCCTTCATGCCTAGTCCTTTTTCTTAATCTGTTTTCCGTCCCCTTTCTGTCCCAACTGCATCTTCAGCACTTCCCTCTCTTTTCCATGGATCATGTATGTATTTAACAATCTGTGTGTGTGTGTGTGTGTTTGTGGGTGTGTGTGTGTGTGTGTGTGTGTGTGCATATTTCGGAAAAAAAAGAATGCAGGTCCTCATACAGTAATGATAGGACAATGTCAAAGTCCTGCTAATGACCAGAGAAAATAGATAAAAGGTATGTTGGATTGTTACAGTAAAATTCTGAGTAAAGTAATAGTTTGATCATGTACAGTCCCGGTAACAACATAATGTTGATTATTTTTCTAAAATTAAATTAAATTCCTAAAGTTACAGCTTGACCCCTGACTGTTACCAACACTGGAGACTCTTTCCACTAAAGTTACACAACAGTTTCACCAGATGAAGGACTTGTTGTTTAATCTGTTGATCATCACTGTACACGTCCATGCAAACGAGATGTTGCTATGGAAACAATAACATTTTGGAATTATTGCATTAGAATAATAAACCTAAAGCAATTAATCAACACCTTCTGACCAATCAGAACGCAAGACAGTGCAATTAAATTCAGAACAGCAACATAGGTTTATAAAAGTCTGACTTGACTCACACATGCAGATTCCTAAAGAAATTAATACAAATATTCTGATGTGGAACAATGGCGCCACTGATAGGCAACCGCAAGAACTACATCGACAAAAAAAATTGGAAAAAAGTTCTAATTTGGTCATGTTTACAGTGAAAGCCAGCTCAGAGCAGAAAAGAAAAAAAAAAGTAGTTTCTGGAGAAGGCGTCGGGCTCCTAGGATACGGAGCAGACGGATATTTTACGACTTAATAAAGCATAGTTCGAGTCCGCGTCATGAAAGCTGTATGAGTTGAATTTCATGTGTAGCTGTGAATGTCAGAACCTTCCACTGGAAAGGCCATGAGGATGAAGAAGAGGAGTTTTATTGGACATATTTCCCGATTACTGAGCTCTGCTTAACATGAGATTCAAATGCTGCAGTAATATTTTAAAGAAATATGACACAGATATACAGTAGATTCTCTTTGAAGCAACTTGTGAATGCTTTAAAGTGAAATAACAATTTTAGAAAAGGGTTCTTTGCCTGTTCCTCTTGGGATACCCTTAACCCTTTCTTCTCCTAGGAACAGGTATGTGGAGTGGGATTTCAATGAGACAGATGGGGTCACAGGCCATGAATCATTCAGTCACAAACAGAGTCTGCAGTTTGTGTGCGGTAATGGACGAGTTCTGCTGCGATGTGAAAGAGTTCTCCATTTTCTTCTGCTCGCTGCTCAGTATGCTGAGGAGGAAATTACAGCATCACATTGTGTGCAGAGAGAATAGACGCCTGTCACTCGTCGCTAATTTTATTGCTCTCGTTCTCAACAATGAAGAAGAATGCAGAGAAAAATCTTTACATTTCAGGAACCTTTCTTTCTCTCTCTCTCTCTCTCTCTCTCTCTCTCTCTCTCACTCCAGCGCTTTACTTTAAAACCGAGACTGACAAGGAGATCCAAAAAAACAACAGGTGAAGACAATGAAGTTCAGGCCCTGAAGACTGGCGCTGCCAGTGGATTAACCAATAATATCATTTATAACATTTAATAACATTGATTATCAATTATACTCCAGTAAACTAGATGATGGGCACCCAAGGCTCACATGGACCAAAGGCCAGCATATCCAATACAATCCCGCAAAAAAGTCAATGTAGTACAAATCACCAAAAAAATGTCAGTGCTGGCCGCGATAGAAAGGCACCAGAACACCAAGTGAACCGCAGTCCACTGCTCATGCGGCAAGCAAGCAAAGGGCCCAAGGCCCCCAACCAACCCAGCCTCCAAACTTCCCAGATCCCAGTCCGATCGAGCTTCATGGGATACACTGGACAACCAAGTCAGATCTATGGAGGCCCCTCCCCAAAACCCAAAGCACCCAAAGGATCTGCTGCTAACACATGACAGCATGCCCCAGAGGTCCTGTGGAGACACACCCTGAGGGGTCAGAGCCATCCTGGTGGCACAAGGGGGAACACAAAACCTAGGTAGTTTTAATGTAATGTACAGACCGCGACAGACAAGACTAAGAACTGAAAGCCTGGGACTAATTGAGGACACACTGAGACAGACAAGACTGAAAAAAACAAACAAAAGTACATTTTCAACAAAAAATTTTAAAGAAAATTTAAGTTGAGTATTTAAATATAAATAAAAGAATTAGAAGGCTTGAATGAAAGGACCAGTGTTTAATGGGTGATTAGCATCTCACTGATTACGATTAATAAGCCTTGGGGACTCTGAAGTGTTGACCTTCATTTTTTTTTTTTTATTAACCTTAATGCCAGGGCCTTCTAATGAACAATTACAGCAATTCTTCAAGTGCATGCTAGTTGTGTGATAGTTTAACAGTGTCCTTCTAACACAAATACATACATCTGAAGGACTGACTCGGAAAAAAAAAATTGTGCTAGAGGTTTGCAATGCATCATGGGAAATGCACAAAATCTACTGGCTTTCACAAGTTATACATTGAGGAATTAAAATGAATTAGTCTTGATCGAGAGGGAGCGTCTAAGCTTTTTGGTGTTAAAGTAGATTTTTATGAAAAGTGTCTTTATAATGAGACTTTGTACAAACTTTTCTGTCTTGAAGTAGATGATGAAAACTAACGGTCCATGTGTAGCAACAGCTTGCTGGTGGTTGTGACAGCAAGAAGGACTTCCCCTTTAAAATGCACACACACACACGCACGCACGCACACACACACACACACACACACACACACACACACACACACTATGCGCACACACATGCAGCTTCCCTTTTAAAAGGCATTTCAGTGGTGAAATGATGATTGCGTGTTATCTGATTACTAATGAATGCACACACACACACACACACACACACACACATATACACACAGGTACTGCAACATTGTGGGGACCTGGTGTTTCTCATAAATACAGTGAAATCCCGAAACTCATTGCGAGGTCCCTCAAGATTACATGCATTCATTTTATTATCACTCTCACACACACACACACACACACACACACACACATAAAACAAAGGCCTTACACCATTCAATTGTTCCTCATAAGCCAGAATGAGTGTACAGTTCTTTTATTTTTCTCCAAGTTGCCCTAAAGATGATCAGAGTCTTCAGACCTTCAGCACGGCTCTCACTCACGCACTCTAATGCGTTGTGTTGCTTAAATGGAAGCAGAATGAAAGTGTAAGCATTTTGGTTTCCACTTTGATGATATGAAATGATACGTGCTATCTGAGGACCACAAACTTCACACACACACACACACACACACACACACACACACGCATTCTGATACTGCTATTTACAGGGTCAGGGTTCTTTCTACTGAATACACACAACACACACACACACATTTAGACACTGCAGTTTATTGGGTCAGAACGCTTCCTATTAATCACGTATATACACATATACAGTATATATACACACACACACAAACACACACACACACACACACACACACACACAAATAATTTTTGCTTACATATGCATTCAGTTCCCTCTTTGCATTTATTATCTGATGAACACAGACCCGACCCCAAACACACACACACACACACACACACACACACACACACACACACTTGTATTTACTGTGGGCACAAAGTGTTTCTCATTTTAAATTGATTCATAAGGTCCCTTTACTGCTTCTTAAGTCTACATGCATTTCTTGGCATTGTCTCTCACACACATTCCGGTATTGCTGCGTTATAAGGACCCAGAGGTTCTTACAAAAACTCAGAAACAAGGCTCCTTCTGTTGCTTGTCAAATTTAATGTTTTATATATATTTGCCTTTCTCACTCACTCACCCAAAACTCACACACACACACACACACACACACACACACACACACACACACAACTCAAAAACAGTATATACATCGATTCTCCTCATTAAAGTATTCATGGGGACCTTCATTCCCCCCCCCCCCATACATTTGTCCCAGAGACTGACAAAAAAAGAGCACACACACACACACACACACACACACACACACACACACACACACTGATACTGTTGTTCATGGGGTCAGAGTGCATTCTACTGATCACACACACACACACACACACACAAATCAAAGAGTATATCTTATGAGTCTCCTCATTATAGTCTTTATGGGGACCATCATTTTTTTCTTCCCTATAACAGACACAAACTAGAAGAACACACACACACACACACACACACACACACACACACTTTAAAATTATTATGCAACCTGTTACATTCTGTACAGAAAAGCTTGAAGCAACTGTAGTTTTACACTTAAATTCCAGTGCAGTATTATTTTTTTTTGATGTGGTTAAATTTCCTGTGTTTTTGACACTTAATAACCTCCTGTCTACGCTTTCCTCTACGCATTTTTAATTATTTCATTTTTTTACATTTATTTCCAATTCATGTACTTTTATTATAAATTTTACCTTTAAATTAACTTTGACTTGTGATGATGATGATGATGATGAGCTAAATATTTAAGTTATCTTGGTTAATCATTTGAACAGTGGCATGTGGGTGTGTGTGTGTGTGTGTGTGTGTGTGTGTGTGTGTGAACAGAAACAGCTTCTGTGAGATGTGATAGCTGACAAATGTCTACAAAACCACAGTCGTCATGATGACATTTTTCTGTTTCTATCTCTCTCTGCATCTCTCTCTTTACTTTGGTAACATTTTTATGAAGAATTTTGACTTTTTTTTATCTAAGCAGTCATTTACTGCTCATTTACGCCACGTTGTTCCTGTTAGTTAGCAACACTCATGCATTTACTCCAGCGTCATTATGCAGAGAAACTGTTAACACACACTAATTTGAAAGCTATATCAACCAGGCATAAACACAACATGACACAGTGCTTCATAACCGTGAATGTTTGTGTGGTTCTTGTTGAATAAAGAATGATTGTTTACTGAGTAATTGTATTCTCTGTGAATAAATTAATTATCTGGCTACAGTGGCACCTGTCAGGCAGCAACAGTCAGGCCTGAAAGTTGATGTTTGGGAAGCTGGAAAAATGGGCAAGTGTAAGGATCTGAATGACCAAAATTGTGATGTCCATACGACTGGGTCAGAACAAGCCTGAAACTCCAGCTCGTGTGGAATGTTCCTGGTCTGCACTGATCAGAACCTAAAAAAAATACTCCAAGGAAGGAGAACCTGTGAACTGGCGCTTGGCTCATGGGCACAAAGGGGTAACTGATGGACGTGGAAAGTGAAGGCTGGTCCAATAGACGAGCTCCTGTAGCACAAACTGCTGAAACAGTGAATAAACAGACTGAGTTACACCCCTTCATAGAGACGGTGTTCCCTAATGGACAGCAGTGTCCCCCTTCAGCAGGATGATGCGCCCTGACACACTGTTCAGGTACGGTTTGAGGAACATGACAAAGAACCCGAGATGCTGATCCCGTTGAAAAACAAGCTTAAGGCCTGAACTCACACCTTACAGGACTTACAGGATCTGCTACTGAAGGTCTTGTGCCACACACACACACACACATACCGTAAGAGGTCTAGTGGAGTCCAGGCCCTGATGCATCAGGATACGAGGGGATCTACTCAATAAGTGGCAGGAAGTTGATCAGTTTCCTCGCTGATAATTAAACTAATATAGTCCTGTGTGTGTTGTACATCTGACTGGAGTCTTAATGAAGCAGAAGGAAAGAAATGGTTCCTCCAGTCGAAACAGTCAGTCAGTGTGACATGGACGTGACCGCGGTGCCTGTGGAAGGGTTTCTGATGAATGTTCTGTGTTAGTGCAGAAGAGATCTGTTGGCACTGCGCTACAGAAAAACCAAATCACATGAGTATAAAAAGATATCAGACTAAAGTCTAGTCGATGTAAACAAAACAACCTGAGGGAAAAGCTAATGTACTGAAAAACGACAGACCTTTTAAGGCTTTATTTCTGCTTTTCACTTTTTTGTCAGTTTAACTGACATTTTTCACACATCACATTCTTACACACACACACACACACACATGCACGCACACACACTGCGCGCGCACACACACGCATACTGGTGGAAATTGCTGCTTCTGTCACACATCACAATTAGAGTAAGAAAAAAAAAGACACACATTGCGATGTGGTCCATCACTGTGGCTCACTTGACTTTAACTTTTATTAAAGTGCATCCATTTTCTCCTGAGTACAAATCTCACTGAGTGTGTTATAATAAACAAAAGAAACACACACAAAAACACACACACATGAGTCTGGTGTTTAAGTAAGGCTTTGAAGTTAGTCTTTGATGTTTGTGGCGGTGGGAGATGTTGGTGAGAAAGGGGGTGATGATAATGGAGAAGGGTGCTGTTGGTCGCAGAATGTTGGTGCTTTAATGGAGAATGTCGGTCTTTTATTGAGCGTGATGTCATAGTTAGTCCTGCCGGAGTCCCTGCTTACACTCTGCACTAAATATACATTCACCTTATACACTGTGTGACTGTGAGCAGACCAAACTGTTATCTCTTCTTCTCTCACTCTCAGTGATCCAGACCCTCTCTGCACTCTGGACGTTCTGACTCGTCCTGGTGTCCCGCTTTTGGTTGGAGATCTGGTCACATGGACGCCCCATGGTGCGTGTGGTGACTGGGGACGGTTCCACTTCATCATGAAGACGGTCCTGTCCTCGGCTGATGCAGACACCTGTTTCTCTGAGGACTTGTGACTTCAGGTGGTCAATAGTTCAGGACTGGAGTTTCCTACAGTCTACCTGAGCCTCCAGTAACCAACTGGACTCCATATGAACTTCTCCACATCTCCTGTTATACTGAACTTCCAGCCTCCTAACACACAGTATGA